>VYXD01004543.1:505605-726180 GCA_013397195.1 Hylia prasina
CCTGCCTCCAAATGGGGAAGTGTCTATGGACCAATTTCACAAACCATGACTTGAACCTCTGCTGCCCAGTGAGGGTGAAGCACAGGAAAATCAGGTAAAACGCAGGACTCCACAACATGGCTCCCTCCACACCTTTCTGCTTGGCACCATCATGGGCCTAAGGCTGATTTTACTTCTCAGCCTAGGGTAAGGACCCCCACGCGGTTAACAGGATGACTCATTTGCACTCCGTGACTCTTTTTACAAACGCGGCAGGACACTTACTCCTGGGGGCGGGCGGGTCAACACTGGCAGAAGGATGGGCTGGGGATAACTGGAGTTTTGCAGTTCAGCTGACTCTTGCTATTATGAGCCATGATTTCACCATAGGTTTAGGGGNGGGGGGTGTCCGCGCCTCCCGGCTTGTGACAGCCCCGCTCGCCGCCGATCGCTGGGCCTGAGGCAGCCGCAGCACCGGGGAAACCATGGAGCTTGGCATAGCGCGGGTGCAGCGCTGTGCCTGAGGGCGGGCCGGGGCGGTAGCGCCATGGATAGCCGATGCTATGGGTGCGCGTCCAAGTTCTCTGTCTTCAAGAAAGAGGCAAGTCCGGCTGCGGGCAGTCAGGAGCGGGCCGGTCCCGCGGGTGCCTCCTGCAGTGCGAGGGTCTGAGAAGGGAACCGGGATCTGCTTCTCACGGCGCCGAGACACGCTTCCCGGCCAGCATCCCGGCGTTGTTGTCCTTGCTTACTGAGCTCTCGTGGTGCCTAGTTCCGATATGTCTTCAAATATCGGAAATTATTGACACCCGGACACGCACACACAAAAACAAACAAACAAACAAATTAATGCTATCCCTCTAATCCAGTATTTTGTTATGGTCTCGGACAATTCACACACACAGTTCGTTATAGTGTGGGGTGAAGTGGTGACTCAGCTCCCTGCAGGAGTTATGTGCTGGTGCTCCCAGGCTGTTGAGTCTCCGTATCTTCAGCAGCAGCTGGTGAAACAGTTCTGTCACAAAAAAATCAGCATAACCCCAGCATTATTTTGTGTGTGCCTCGGCACGGGCACTGTGCCCGCAGGCAGAGCGATGGGGGGTGTGTGGTGGCGAGGTGGTGAAGCCCTGTCCTGCCCCTCTCTCCTGTCTCTGCAGTGTGGCTGCAAGAACTGCGGACGGTCCTTCTGCTCGGGCTGCCGGAGCTTCAGCGCTGTTGTTCCCCGCTGTGGAAACACTCAGCAGAAGGTGTGCAAGCAGTGCCATGGAAAACTAACCGGGTAAGACAGGAGTGTTTCTTCACCCAAAGACAGTTTCCTGCTTTTTTTTCTTCAGTTTACATTCCATGTGGTGTTGCAGATCTCTGCAGGAGAGCTCTGCCTTCCATGTGCGCATGGATGCTGCCTGTACCCCGGAATTTCAACACAGGACATCTCTGAACTTGTTATATGAGCTGTGCAGTACTGAAATAGAAATCAGGATTTGTGCTTGTTCTCTAAGGTTAACAAAGTAGTTTGAAAGCATAAAGTTTAAGTCTTCATGGATGGACACTGAATTCCTGTGAACAGCTTAACTAGATGGGCCACACTGTGTTTTTGCCCAGAAATCTACACCCCTTTAACAGTTCTGGCAGTCTTCTCAGATATGTATGGTTGAATAGCTTGACCATAAGTTGTTCAAAGTCTTTGCCCACTTCTGTGGACAAACAATGACATAAATCCTCCTTGTTGGGGTATCTCTGCTATTTGTGGCCTGAAGACATAAAATTTTGCAGCCTAAAATGTATAAAATTTTTGCTTTTAAAAGTAAACAAAATTATTTGCAAACATAACCAGTAGACCTGTTGAAAACAAAATGTAACTCAGTAGCAGCAAGATATACATTTGAACAAGTGACACAAGAACAGACAGAATACCTCTGTCAACCAATTCTTCTGTGTCCTCCTTTTTCTCTTGCATTTCTCTGGTTCCTTTTCTTCACTTTTCTCCTATAGCAAGGAATTTTCACCAGCAAGGGGGGAATTTTCTGGCTCTGCAGGTGTCTAAAGGAGAAGAGCCTCGTTAGTGAAGGTCTTCATGGGCTGCTGAAAATAGTGAAAGACAGTATTCAGTCTTTTCAGTTTTGAAATTTTTTTATTTCCTTTCACAACTTCAAAGCCATTAAGAAAACAGGGCTGCCTGTCTTGCTGTTTCTTCTAGGTCTTTTTTTCTCACAATTTTAATATCAGCACTAGAGAGCTACACCAGAAAAACAATCTTCCCTGACTGGATAGGAGGTATATTATAGAATGATAGAATGGCCTGGCTTGGAAGAGGCCTTAAAGATCATCTATTTCCAGCCCCTGTGCTATGGGCAGGGACATCTTCCACTAGACCACGTTGCTCAGAGCTCCATCCAACCTGACCTTGAACACTTCCAGGGATGGGGCATCCACAGCTTCTCTAGGCAACCTGTTCAGTGTTTCACCACTCTTCAAGTAAAGAATTTTTTCTAGTGTCTAATCGAAACCTGCTTAAAACCATTCCCCCTTGTCCTGTCACTATGTGCTCATCTAAAAAAGTCCTCCATTATTCCTGGAAGTTTCCTTCAGGTACCAGAAGGCTGCAGTTAAGTCGCCCTGGAGCCATCTCTTTTCCAGGCTGGATAATCCCAATTCTGTCAGCATTTCCTCGTAGGAGACGTTTTCCATCCCTCTAATCAATTTGGTGGCCTCCTCTGGACTTGCTCCAACAGGTTCATGTCCATCCTGTGCTGAGGACCCCAGAGCTGGATGCAGCACTGCTGGTGGGGTCCCATGAGAGAGGAATAGAGGGGCAGAATCCACCCCCCTTGCCCTGCTGGCCACGCTGCTTCGGATACAGCCCAGGACACAGTTGGCTTTCTGGGCTGTGAGTGCACATTGCTGGGTCACGTCCAGCCTCCTATTCACCAGCACTCCCAGGTCCTTTTTGTCAGGGCTGCTCTTGATCTATTTGTCCCCCAGGCTGTGTTGATAGCAGGAGTGTCCCCATCCCAAGTGCAGCACCTTGCACTTCATCTCATTTAACACCATGAGATTGCCAAGGGCCCAATTCTTGAGCTTGTCCGGGTCCCTCTGGATGGCATCCTGCCCTGCAGGTAATACACATAGGCTGCAGGTCTGTAAGCTGCATGTATTGTTGTTCTTCATGCAAATAGCTTTCAGAATGGAAGCCTTAGAACTTGGGAAAGTGTTCTAACAATATTGTATTCAGTCTTTACCATATGGGCCTTAGCTGTGATTTCTAAGAACGAATAAAATATGCTAACTAACTTACATAAGTGTCTAGTTTAGTCCCTCAGCCTGAACACAGCATAGAAGAGTTATACATGTTTGTGGTGTGCAATGTTCAAGTGTTCTGGAAGATGTTATATAATAACTTTTGTAATGCTTTGTTTTACTTGTGTGTTACATCATTCTGTGTTTGTTGCATGCCCCAGCTCCTTCCAGAGTGTTCTGCATGGAAGGTAATTACACTGGGAGTCTTACCTAAGTACTCCCCAGCTGCTCTCTGAACTGGGAGGTGCAGGCTGTGGGAGGCAAGGGTATTTCAGCCCCACCTCCTTTAGATCGTAGGTGACCGTAGTAAATCACATTCTGTCCAGGTGCAAAACAACTGGACCAAAGGATAGAGATGAAGGCTCCCGCTGTCCTGGGCAACAATATTATCTTAATCCCTTGCATAAGCTGATTCCTTTCAGTATTAATGAGGCTAAGAAAGGGGCTGTACCAAGAGGTCAAGAAACACCTATTGATTCCTCTTGAGTTGAGAGACTAGATGATTGTCAAGTATTGTCAAGTATTGTCAGTATCTTGAGTTCAGAGACATCGTTTTTTGTCTTTCAGAGAAGGCTCTCAAAGCAGTTCAGCAAAATGGTCACCACCAGAAAACTACAAAAAGTGAGTTGCACTTGCCAAGCAGTCCTTTCTACTGCAGATGAGCCTTTTAGACCCTCCTCTTCCCCTGTGGATACCAGCAAAAGTGGGGCTTGTGGGATGATGTGGGTATTTGCTTCTTCAGAGTTAGATTAAGGATGGAGCTTTTGTTTTACTGTTTGGGTTGTTAGTTTGTTTGGAGGGGTGGGGGGTATGCTCTTTTGAATAGACTCCCGAACAGCCACCTGCCTGCAATTATCTGTGGCTGATCAGAGTTGGCTTGGAAACAGCAACCTTGTGGTGAAATGTTCCTTGTCTCCTTGGAAGTGCTGCCAGGTGTGCTGTTCTTATGAGCTAAGATTTTCCTTACTCTTAGGAGTACTTTATTGTGCTGATATTGGAGAGAGTGGTTTCATTTCTGTTCTGCACTGGCATTCTTCAGATAGCCTGTTGGGTTCACAGAGGATGTTTTCTTATCTCCAGGTTAAAGCCCTTGTTCTCAATTGTCACATGTTTTTTCCATTCTTGTCACAGGCGTGTAGCAGCTTTTGAGGCTAAACAAAACCAGCTGAAAGACCAACAGAAGGCAGCTGCAAAACCCCCAGGTCAAGCAGGCTGCAGATACCAAGGGCTCTCAAAAGAGGATAGAGCTATTGCAGAGAGACTGGAGAGGCTCAGGGAGGAAAGGAGACCAAGTGAGTTTTAGAGAATACCATAAATACCTTGGGTGGGAACACTCCTATTGGGGAAACAAGGAACCTGGAGGGAGAGGGAAGTGCTGGGCCTTAAGAGGCTGTGATATTAGGGGAATGAAGGCTTAAAATAGGACTGAGCATCCAAGTTCTGCTGCCACAATGGCCAGCTTCTACAATGATTTTCGATCAATGTTGCAGTTTCATTTTGCTTCTAGGGGTTTCTCTTGAAACTACTACTTAGTTTTGGAGCGGTGTCTGACCTGTAAAATTACTTTCTCATTTTCCATTTTTTGGGGTAAAAACTTGTGTCAAACCCCTTTGGAGTAGAATGAAATGCCAATCTTTGGCCAAACTAATTTGAAGAAGGTTTTCTGTGAGTCATTGTCTTGGGGAGCAGCAGTTCCAGTCTCTGTGGGACTATGTTCTGAGCAGCCTTGTCTCAGAGGAGGAAAAGGATTTTCATCCCAGTCCACAGCTGTCAGGTTCTGGGGCTGCTTTGAGGTGCTTGCATGAGAATAAACTGTTTTAAATTTTATATATGGTCTCTAAAAGAAAAAGAACACTCTTCAGAGTGGTTACCTGGTTATCACAGAATCATCGAGTCCAACTGTTAACCAGCACTGCCAAGTCCACCACCCATATCCCATAACCATATCCCAAAGTGCCACATCTACACATCATTTGAACACCTCCAAGGATGGTAATTTAGCCACTTCCCTGGGCACCCTTTTCCAGTGCTTGACAACCCTTTCTGTGAAGCAATTTTTCCTAATATCCAATCTAAACCTCCCCTGGAATAACTTGCAACCATTGCCTCTCATCTGTTGTGTGGAGGGGGAGGGTTTCAGTCTGATAAGGCTGGGATTGCATTAGCATCTGTGGGACGAATGGACTGAACTGCCCAAAAGGCACTAATTTCTCTGCCAGTCCCTAGAATCCCAAGTCAGCTGATTTCCAGATGACATCACCCTAATACTTGTGTTATGGCTAGGAGATAAACTATGAAGGAGGCAAGGACTTGGAAGAAAGGGATAGCAGTTAGCATCAGGGTAGTTTCTGAGTCACTGCAGTATGACCCCTTGTTTATGTCAGGGCTGGGTGAGGATTTTGCTCAGGTGTTCAGAGTCTGATTCCAGAAAGAAATACAACTTTAAGGAAAAAAACCATGTGGCTTTTCATTTTGAATAACAGAATAATCTCCTCCCTTGTACTGTGAATTGCAGAGTCCATCCCTACCCAGGCAGAGATCGAAGCGAGGCTGGCAGCCCTGAAGGAGGATGGCCGAGGACCTGTTCCATCCACACAGGAAATGGAGGACCGGTTGGCTGTCCTGCAGGGGAGAGATCCTCCTTCCCAAGCTCCCAGACCTGTAAGCTCCCTCAACTCTTTAGTCAGCAATTTATTCTGAGCTGACACAGTAACTGGTGTCACAGCATGCTAACTATTCTTCCTTCTTCAGCTTTTTTGTGTTGAGGTAGCTTCTTTCAGGAATCTCCGTTTCCTGATTGTGTCACTGCTCCAGAAGCAAATCACCAGCCTTTACCAGTTCAATGCTTCAGTTTGAATGCAATGTGTTCCTTTATGCCAAATGTGGTTCTTGTGTTTATTTTTAACAATAGATGCTAAGGTTTTTCACTCTCAGCTCATTTATGCACCTGAGTGGTCATAGTTTTTCAGAGCTGTTTGTGTTGGAGGCTTCTCAGGCCTACCTTCTAATTACATCTGTTAGTTGTTACTGCATAACAGTTGGGCAGAATCCTGTTAATTTTTCCAGAAATGGAAGCCCAGCGTGATTTGTTTGACATTGCAGAGGAATCAGTTGGATATATGCCTTGAAAGCCTATAGGAATGATCTTGTCCCCCAAGACACCATTTCCTTATGGTTCTTTCAGCTGCATGCCCAGCTGTTATCATAGGTCTCTGTGGGGCTGCTAGCTGGCACTGTTGAGAATGGTACTTTGTTTACACTGGAGTGGCAGAGCTGGGAGTTGGGACCCAGCAGCACGTATTCCTACACATTCAGCACCCCTTTGCCTTGTCTGGGTGACTGCTCTTAGAGCTGTGTTCATGCGGCACCTCTGAAAATTAAACCCTTATGAATCTTAGACCACATAACTGTAAACTGAGATTCTCAATGTCAGTGGAGGCATCTTTGTATGCTGCTCCCATCTAGGGTGATCTTGGTTGCCAAAATTTTCCTTTGATTGAGTATGCCACTTTCCTCTCATTTGCCTTTCCCACACTCCCCTGGTTTCTTAGGTACACCAACCTCCTGATACCCGAAGTCTGGTCCAGCAGACAGATGACCTGTTAACTCAACTGTCTGAGGAGGTTGCCATTGATGAGCATTACAGACCAAGAGTTCAGCTTCAAGGTATCTGTTTTGGCTTCTTAAAGACCTGTTTATGTCTAATAATGCATGTGGTATGCTGAGAAGGGAATTTGTGCCTCCCTATGTAACTTACAGGTGAGCTGAGTGTCCAGTTTGTCCATATCTTCTCCTTATAATCCCCCACACTGACTAAGAGCAGCCATCTGGCTCCACACTGGGTCTTGGTGTCTTTGCTTGGAGATGGTTCCTTCTTGTCAGGGTTGTATTATTCAGTTCTTTGTTTCTCTAAAGTGCACCTGTGTACTGTTAAAAAAACCATCAGAATCTGGCATACCACTATCTTCCTGGCTACATTGCTTTCTCTGTAGTCTCACTGTAGGCCACAGGTTAGCTCATTTTCTTCTCTTCATGTACAGTGAAGATCCTACTGGCATGCCTTTTCCTCTTTTATCCTGTTTCATGGAGAGCAACAAGCTGCTCTCAAAGCAGCATTTGTCATGTTTTCTGTGCTCAAGGGACACTGCTGCTGAGTCACCAGTGTGTTCTGTGTGTCCATCTGCAGCTGTTAGTAGCCAAAGTTTGAATGATCTCAATCGGGAAAGTGAAGATTGTGTTTGCCCTGCAAATCTGGACCCCAAACAGCTAGAGGAAGAGAAGAATAAACTTCTGGCAGAGGCTGCTGCTGAGCTGAGGGAAGAGAACACTAGGCAGGAAAAGATCCTACAGGTTGCCAAGAGACTGGCAGCACTCAAAGGCGAGGACCCAGAAAAAGGTGGGTAATAGATGACAATACAGTACTAAGAGAGGAATCAAGTTGCTATGACAGAGTAAATTCTTTATTAGTGTTTATCTATTTAATTCCTCTGTTCTGCAAGAAACAGACTGAGATTTGATTCTGTCTGCAATGTTGTACAGGTTGTTTTGTCATGAAATCAGTATGAAAGATCTAAGTTGAGGGTAAAGGCTGGGACTGTAAGGTCAGACTGCTTTGTCTTGCACCCTTATTTGGTAGAATTCTAGCATGCTCTGGTGAGGTTTATAAAGCTTTTAAAACCAAAATTCTGGTTTTGGTGGGGATCTTTTCCTTTTCTCTTCCAAGTATTACAAAATAAACAGTAATGTCCTTTTTGAGGAATCTGCACCTTGAAAGGTCAGAGCCAGAATGCCACAGCTGTCTCACACCACAAAGAATTGTGTCTGGTACGTTAGTGGGCACAAGGCTTGAGGCAGGTGTGAGTTACAGTCTCACATTTCTTACTTCTACAGTTACACTGGAAACCTATAAGCTCCCTGACAGTGATGAGGAAGTGGCTGAGGAGGAGGCCATTTGCAGAGTGCTGAAACAGGTCAGAATTGGCAGCTGTGCCCTTGTTTTTCTTCCTCTTGGTTATCCCTTGTGTGTGTGTTACCTGGTGAGCATAAAAAGGATGTATTTCTGTTCCTGGGACAAGTTTCATTCCTTACTTTCCTAGTGCTTTTCCAATACTAGCTCCCAAGGGCTGTTGAACTATTTGACAGGCAATTGACAATGATCTTTCTAGTCTGTCACACTGTCTTTCCCATTCATGCTTAGTGTCTCCTGTGGTTTGTGTGTGTCTCCTGTGTAACCACACTTTGCTGGTACTTCCTCACTTCTTGTTCTGTGTTTTCCTCCAGCCAGTTAGAACATGGATGATGAGATGTGTGCTGTGTAGCTCAGCTTATGCCTACATTTCTCCCTGAAATGTCTCTGAATTGTCTTGCAGGCAGACTTGAGCTTGTCTGCTATGTCCCATGTGTGTGATTAGCATGATGCTGAGGGCCTGCTAGCTGCACTGCAAAGCAGAGTGTGTGAGCTGCAGGCCCCTGCTGCTGCTGCAGACTGTCCACAATGGACACACAGTGTTCTGAGTGCACAGTGAGCTTACAGCTGTCTGAGTAACACCAGCTGCATTCAGACTTGTCATCTCCTGTTACTGCATGAGAGCAACAAGCAAAGGAGGTTTAGGGCATAGAATGTGGCTCCCAGCTGTGTTTGAAACAAGAGACTTCTTGCTTTGTGTTGTTACTAGCTCACAGAGGAAGCAGCCCTGGATGAAGCAAGTGGATTCAACATTCCCCCAGATCAAACCACCCAACCAGGACCCTCACAAAAGCACCTGTCTAAGAAAGCAAAGCAAAAGGTCAGTGAACTGGTCAGGATCTCTTGAATTTACGTCTCAAATGTTACAGGGTGTCAGGAGAGTACAGTTCTGCATCAAAAGTTTGTTGTATCCTAGGCTTGATGCAGGAGAAAAAAAAACCAAAACCAACCAGTTTCTCCAGAGCAAACAATCCAAGCAGCTTCTGCAAGGCTGACCAGTTCTGACCTCAGCTGTGAATCATCCTTGTATTTATAAAAGGAATTGTTCCTTGGAATACAATTCCTTTTAGGCTGGTTTTGTGTTGAATGTTACAATGTCATGTAAACCAAGAGAAGTTGGTAGACACCTCACAATATGAATATTAGAGAATTATACGTATATATATGTATTATTAGATCAACAAGGCCACAGTCTAGTACCATACAGTCTGAATCAGATTAAATGGGAGGTCTACCAGTGCTTTTGGCATGTGCAGAATACAACCTTAGATCGTATTCTACTGTTTGTGTTCCCATATGTCAGAGAAAGGAATCAGTAGGAGGATATCCTATGCTCAGAGTGGATTCTGGCCTACTATGGAAATATATACATGATATCTAATGTATATTACAAGAATTAAATGTACCTGTGACTCACAGGCACCTGTCAGGCCTGCTCCCAGTGGAAGAAATTATGTAATTGTAGGCATTATCAAAAACATCCATCTCAGGTATGACACTGTGCAGTTCTGGGATTACTAATGCAAAAGATAGTGTTAGGGAAGGATTGTGTCAGGAAGCTGCCTTTGCCAGTGTCCAGGCACTATGTCTCAGTGTGTTTCAGTTCCACAAGAGTTCTCTGTAAAGGAGAAGGAGACCATAGTTGACTGTATGGATATATTTAGATTATGATTTCAGAAGATCTTTTTGTCCCAGCCTCAGGTACAAATGAATAATAGAGGCCTTTTGAAAAAGCAGTTCCTTTGTCCCACCGTTTTCTTTTTACAACAGGGAGAAAACAACACCCTCACCTCTGCATTCCTTTCCCTTCCCACATAGCTCCTTTCAGCAAAACTGATCTCTTGCTTTTGCAGCAGAAATTGTGTGTCACATGGTGTTGTTGTGGTGCCTGCCAGAATATCTAGGCTTTATGCCTTTAACACAGCACACACAATGTGAGTGTGTGTCACTGTGGATACGAAAAGAGGATGAATACCTGTTTACCTTCCAAGCAACACAGACTCAAACCCAAATTCTAGCAAGTAGCTTGGGTTTTTATTTAACAATCTAGACGCAGATGGAGCCTGTCCCTGTGCTCTGGGCAAGTTCATCTCACAGACTTAGGATCAACAGAGAGGAAACTGTGGACCATGGGACAGGTCACTGTGGCCATCATGCATTACAGTTAAAGTCCTTTATTGTCTGTGCTGGGGTTTGAACTCTCTGTCTCTTGTTTTCTGTGAATTAGAGCCAGACTCCAGCCACCACAGCTCTCACACAGGCAGAGGATAGTGATGAGGATGAGTTACCCTGGTGCTGCATCTGCAACGAAGATGCCACTTTGCGCTGCCATGGCTGTGATGGGGACCTCTACTGCCAGCGCTGTTTTTGGTGAGTTTCACAAATCCTCTGAGGTTCTGAGAGGTGGGTCAAAGGTAAGCTTGGCCCCTTCTGTATGTTTCTCTAATTGGGCAGAAAAATAGGCAGTAGGAGGCAAGATTTGAGGAATCCAGATTTGAGCTGAATGCTAGTTGTTAGAAAAATACTTTGTGTGATCAGTAGTTGTCCCAGGCTTCAGGGACTAAACTGGTCCTAGGGAGAAATGCTTTGGTGCATGTTTGGGCACATTGTCTGAGTGTTCTCTGGAGCAGCTGATGTGCTGCATTACGTGGGATGGAATAAATGAGACCATTGTTCAGTGACTCCTACAGCTTGTTTATGACATTGATGGATGACCTGGGCTGGATTCCCTTAAAGAGGGAGATCAGATAGTATGAATTCCTGAGGGTTTTGTTGTGTTGAGACTTTGCAATCCTAAACCATATTAAAAAATTCTTCACTGAAATATGTGTGAGCCTTTTTTCACCAGTCATGCCTTGCAGCAGCTGTAGTCTTACTTCTTAAACATGTGTAGCTAAGTTTTTGACAAAATTTTCAGATTTGGAGGGTTAATTCCTTTGAATACAAAGCTGTTCCTAACAGGTTGTGTGGTTTTTCTTTTTTCATGCCTCAGAAGAATTCGGTAGTTCGCTCAGTTCTCAGATTAGTGGTTATGACATTAAGACAGCAGGTTGCTAAAAATATAGTTGGGATAACAAGAGATGCTTTTGTGCATATTCTCTCATTTCCTGCAAATATATCTGTAGGGAAATGCAAATGCAGTGGGGGGAAACCATATGAAAACCAAATGAAAATGTTCAGAAAACATATGACTGGCAGCATTGGATTATTAAAAACAAAGCATACAAACAAAAGTATCTGACAGCAAACATCAGTAAAAGCAGATCTAACAGTCTGGCAGGTAAATGCATCAGCCACACGCTGTGGATGCAGGCTTGTATCTTACTCAACCCTGCCTGCTCCTGAGCATGGTTAAGACAGCTGCCAATACACTGCATTATTTTCAGTTATTTTCCAGAGTTTTCTGGAGGAGACTGTCATTTTGTCTGTTGTCACAGTTGCTAATATCCCTGGAATCACAGGCACAGTGCTGAAAGTGAGACATTAGTTACATGAATCTCTTCAAGAGGGAAAGGAACAGAAGGACCTGTTATTTTCAAAGCCAGCTGACAAGGATGAGCAGACCTTCCCATAAAGCACCTCACAAATTTCTGTTACAAGCCAATATCTTAAGTAGTAAGTCCACATGGCTGCCTGTCAGGTCCTCACAGCCAACCCTTGGGATAAGTTTCTGGTTAAGGGCTGCTGTGAGATATCTTGTGCAGTGGCTTAGGGTGGGTTCCTGGCCTGGGTATTTACTTCCAACTGCACTTTGTATTTGCTTCTTAGGGAAGGCCATGAGGAGTTTGACCTGAAGGACCACCACACCTCCTGCTATCATCTTCCTTCCAAGCAGAAGTGATCACACTCTTCATGGGCAGAAAAGGAGCTGGAGAATGGGAAAACAGAGGAGCCAGTCAGATGGAAGAATCCAAGTGGATTTGCAGCCAAAACGGGTGATGTTTTGGACAGTTAAAGGATGTGCTGTAATCTGATAGAGGCTTGGAGGGCATGTGACTTTGTCTTCACAAATACACCTGAGAAGTGCAGGGTTTGCTGTGCATGCTTGGGGATAAATGAGGACTTGATGTGAGGAGGTGGATACCAGTCCATAAATACAGGTGGTAAAGCAATGTGGGTAGCAGTAAAAGATGTGTATTTAAGGCAGTACTGACTGCCTGATAAATAACTTCCTGCTTTTACTAACAACTTATACACTGGTTCAACAGGCAGCAAAGCACTTTGCACTGCGAAAAATGTCTGCATTGTGATCACTTGTGTGATGAGAACTTCAAAGCATAATAAAAGTTATCTACAGAGACCTGTGGTTAAAGTCTCCTGAATATGCCTGATAGCCCTTTATAAAGTGTTGCTTTCTAATAATGGTATGTTAGTCCTAGTGTCAAGTGGCTTAGGGAAAGAAATCAAGAATAGTGAAGTCATCAAAAATGTTTCTGTGGCATGACTGGAAAAGATGCAGGGCAGTATTGCTCACTGATTTGAGGAGGTAGTCTGCTACTGATACAGTGTTGTGGCCTGCAGTGGCTGTGCTGAGATCATGTCATCTGTAAGAGCAACATGTTAGTCTGAAAGAGTTGTGTGCTAGTCTGCAAGCAGGATTTGACTTTGTTTATTATTTGGTCCCCTGGCAGGATAAAGTTGTTACCTGTGTGATGCTCTTTCTCTGGTTATGAGAGAAGCTCATATGTCCATATCCCTCCTGGGAGACAATCCAAATGCAAGTGGCACTTGCCTGTGCCCACTGACAACACTCAGAATTGCTTCAAATACCCAACAGAATTGACTGTAAATAGCCTCTATTATTCCATCAGGATGAGCTCTTTCCACATCATGTGACTTCTGAGAGGGCTCTCTAAGGCTGACAAATTCCAATTGCAACAAAATAAAGGATTTGCCCTTGTCAGGGAATTTCCAATGAATCTTGCCTGTCTGGTTTGACACTGCCACTCCCAGCTGTCTGCCTTGCCCCCGTGCTTAAGGTCAGTGCCCCCGAGGTGAGGTGATGAAACAGTGTTTACCCGCACCTCTGGTCAGAGGACAGCACATGAATTAAACCACTGCTGAAGCTGGGTTTCTGCTAACGTGCTGCTCTGGATCAGGCTCTTCAATAGAAACCTGATTCAAACGATGTAGGATAGTAATGCTTTAGGTTAACACACTAAAAATGGCAAGTGTATCCAGCAGTGCCATCAAAACCTTTTCTTAGGAAGGGGGGGAAAACCTGACTTGTGTGGAGGATCTTTTTTCTCCTGGCAGCCCTTGCTTCTCCAGTGCCTGTCTCCTTGGGATAGGTTGATGGGAAAACTACTTGAGTTGTTCTGATGAAAGAGCTCACAAGTAACCCTGTGTTACACAAAATTAAGTAAGTTACAGCCCTGAGGAGCTTGCAGTCTGAAAAATGGAAACAAAATGCTGTTCTTTCTTTATAATATCATAGGAATGACACTTTTTCATTGCTATTTGGCAAAAAAAATACCCAAACAAAAATGGGTGATTAGTCTGATAGTAACACAGCCCGGTTCTGTCTGAGGTTAAATCCTTCATGTTTTACTTATACAGGGGAAGGTGCAACTATCTGTTCTTATTTCTCTCCTGAAATGATCAGTTCCTTTGGGCTTCAGCCTGTGTTTTCTCCAAGCAGTTAGCAGTAATTTTATTACTTGATTTACAGCTGCTGGGTTTTTTTAATATCTTAGTCTGAGCTGGTATGGTACTTGCCACATTTTGAATGCTTCATCAGCTACAGCAAAACTTGCAGTTAGGCAGCCTCTGTCTTGTAAGCCCTGCCCTGTTCACAGTAGTAATGGAGCAGGTTGCAGCCAGAAGCAGTTTATTTAGATTCCCAGGTTGGTTTCTGTGGGGCCATCCCAAGGAATCCAAAAATGCACCCAACCCATTACCTGAAATAGAACTTAGTCATACATGGAAGAGTCTCTTCAGTCATACAGACACATGCTGCTGCTTTCCCTGCGCCACTAATGGACATTTTTGTGGCCTGCTGCACTTTCTGCACGTAATGGGACATTTTAGTAGTGGCCCAATCACTTTCCTCTGAAAAGCCATTCCCACTGTAGCTGTTGCCTCAGTTACCTCCTTGTAGGAGGGGCACAGGGGTATCCAGATGGGCTGTCTGCAGGCAGCATACCTAGCTGAATCTGTGTTGTGAAAGAGGAATGCTGCATGACCTTTAAGTGGGCAGTGCAGTGTTAGCTGTGTTGCTTACTCCCTATCCTTGTCTTTGAAAAAGTGCTGGTAAACAAAGGTACTGGTAATCAATCAATTCCTGACAGGCCAGATCAACTTCAGTCATAGTTGTTCAAGGACAGAAAACAGCTTGGCATCTTCCAGAAAGAGATTTAATTTGTTTGCTCTTGTCTTTGTAGTAAGTCATGAGGGAAAATGAGATTTTCTTTCCCTCTCAAAATGTTTTTTTTTGTGAATTATCAAATGTAGGCTCCACTCCAACAGGAATTCAAGCTAGAAAAGCTCATGAATTTTCGTACATTGAGTTATCTTGATATAATCAAGAGGGCAAAGTTCCTTTCAAGCAACATTCTTAGATAGTATCTACATACTTAGGCTAGTGGTGGTGCTGAGAAACAGCAAAATTAACTGGAATTGTAAAAAAAAATTCAAGCACTGATTTTAATCTATCCTTGGGGTTTATTGTGAGAACAGCCAAAATATGTCAAACCAAGTTTGATTTACTGCTGTTTAAGAACGAAACAAAAAGAAGTTACTCTGATTGCCTTACATTGCTTTTTCTTTTGCACCAGTGAGCTGAGAAATCATCTACCACTAGCCACATGTTGCCTTGCTCCCCTGATCTCACTGTGCTTAGCTGAAGTGCTCTCACATATCATTTTGTATCAGAATTCCTTATGTATCAGAACCAACTACACACGATAATGTTTGCAGCTTACTCCTTTCCTACTACTTGCAGAATAAGCGTAAAGAAAACTTCAGTCAAGCAGAGTTTTCAGATCCTACTTTGTCTTTGGTTCTAACTGTCTACCTTAAAGTACAGACAAAAATTCTTTTTGCATCACTCCATATTGAAGAAATACAGAACAATGCCCAGGGGGGAGAAAATATCTCTCTTGGACCAGAGGAAATGCATGTCTTTGTGCTGTTGCAGCTCAGCAGAATAAAACAAAGCCTGTTGTTGGGATGTGTAAGTAATCTGAACTCCTGTACTACTGGGCTGTAGCTAATTGCATCTCTAGTTTAGGGCACTCTGCTCATGGCCTGTAGAACTTAGAACTTCCAGCTGAACTTCTGTTTGATCCCAATCTGTTTTTAACAGTGCTTAGAGGTTTTTGTCAATACGCTGCTCTCCTTTCTCAAGGTGTGTGTTACATGAGTCTTAGCGTCACCCATAAGCAATGGCAGATCTGCAACCATTGCAGCTCTAGATTTAATTGTTATTTTACTTATAAAGTAAAATAAGTTAAGAGATTTCATGAGGGTAGGCATGTCCCACTAGCCCCTTTTTAAGCCAAAAATGCCATGTTCCCAGGACTCCCATAGACATATTGGACCTGATAAAGAAAGACCATTTCACCAGCCTAGTGGGTGAGGCTTAGAACATCTTGGAGCAGCCTTAGAACAAGACATGAGGTCCATGGCTGGTCAACTTCCAGTCAGATACAAGAACATCATGTGAAAGGAAACAGGCCCTTACATCACAGTTGTTACTGCAGCTTGGATTTTGTCCTCTCAGAGGACACAACCCACAGTTTGTTCACTGACACCTGGAAAATAGGAGGGAAGAGCAAGATAATAGTCATTACTCTGCTGCTGATAAAGATGGAAAGACTAACGCATTTAAGAGATTACTGGTCCAGCCCAAGAATTCTTGTTTGTTAGCTAACCTGCATGTCCCTCTGGTTCCATAGTTGGTCCCTTCTGCCCCAGCTCACCAAACAAACAAAAGTTGTACTCAAAAGCTGGCCTCGAACGTTCTGCTCCATAGGAGCCCCTCTGGGTGTGACTCAGACTCATCTCTGGTGTTTGTGTGGCAGGCATCAGCATGGGGACAGGGCATAATGTGAGAGTGCTCTGCCTAGGCAATCAGCCGCCGTTTGCTGTCTTATTTCCTAGTCACATGTGTCAAGTTACTGACTTGCTGAGAGGCTGGATGTAGTTTCCTCTGTATTTTTCCAGGCAAACATTAGTTGTAGCCAGAAGTGTTTGTGCAGCAAGGTACTGTGTCCTACTTCACTGCTCATTTGTGAGACCCTTCCTGTCTGCAAAAACTCACTCTGAGATGCTCCCTGAAGGGAAGTTGGGAGCAGGTATTTTTACTTCAGTTTTTCTTTAGTATCTAAAGAGAGAGCAGGAGAAAGCAGTGCATGGCTGGTTTTCTCTGTTTTAATATAAAATAAGTCTTTTTCCAACATGATTTTAAACTAGGAGAAAAATCATTCACAGACCTTGTTCCTTTAGAAAAGGCATCTAAATCTTAAGTCTTAAATTCCACAAAAAGGAAAAAAAAAATAGCCATTAGCCTTGGCAGCTGTTTCACAAACTTCCCCTTAGGTAGACCAGGTGCACTCAAAAATTTTCCTTCCATCCTATCATGTATCTTCTGTCCAACCTTCATTAACAACAGAGGGTTAATAAAACTTACAAAGTACATGCAATGCTGTAGAGTCAGGTGCAGCAGTAACAGGCAGGAGATCACAGTTGGGTCGAAGCCAGACTGAAATGAGGTGCAGCTTAACAGTGGCTGATTTTCCATGTTGATGAATGAGTGATAACCAATGCCTTGTTTTCCTTGCAGTGGACGAAGAAAAGAAGTCTTGATGAGCTCCTGAGAATTGTATTCAGTGCTCCTTGGCCAGCATGGAAATTCCTAGAAGAATCTAAAGGAGAGGGACATCTTGTCCTGTTCCTCAGCTTAACACGCTCTTTGAGAATCAGGAAAATCAGCTACAGTCTAGCTCCCTGCTGTGTGTGTAGATCTGGAAGGAGTGGAGACTTCAAACCACTGGTACAAAGTTCACAAACTTGGTGATGTTTCTCAATAATAATGAGTCCTAAACATATTCAGAAGTTCTGTTGCTGATCCTGATTTTTGTGCGGAAGATACATGTTTCCCTTTAACCAAGCTGGGTTTTCCATGTGAGCAAGGTCATTTCTTCTGAGGATTGGTCACTCTCCGGAGACCTCTCAATCGACTAAGCAATTCCGTGATGAAGTCCTACAATAAGAATTGGTTGAAAAAGGATGTTGTATTAATTCCAGTGCTTACCAGCCCAAAGAGTACTGTGGCGTTTCCATCATTCCCACATTCACCCTCGCATTGAGCAGAAACCAGAATTTTGACATATATTGAGCAAACCTATCTTTTAGCTTAGGAAAGGAGACATTGTGATGGATGAGAAGGGTCTACAAGCTCCTCTACTTCCCTTCCTCCGTCTCTCTTTGGAACAGCCATGTTTACTTTCTCCTCAGGAGCTAGCCTGACCCTCTTCCTCCCAGATACCTCATTTCCCACCATGAGATGACCTCAGGATGCTGTTGTTCTCTTTAGGTTCCACTGCTTCCTGTTGCCACCATAACCTCCTGCCCACTTCTGCTGCCCTCCCAATCTAGGGCAAAGCAAGCTGTCCCTCTTGTAGAACCAGTAAAGCTCCATGTTGTGAATTGCAAACCATCCTGGAGCTCTGCCAGTTCTACAAGGAAGTGGCTGGCAGAGAAGAGGTGGAGCAAAACATGTGGGACTAATGATAACGTTGGACAGGGGTTGAGGACAGGCAGCACAGATAGATGAGCAGTTAATGGAGACAAACCCTGACTACTTTGCTGACACAGCCAAGGACTATGAACTAAACTGGCCTATCTGGTTGTTCCAAGCAGAAGACAATGTAACTAGTGCAAACTTCACCCTCCGCATGGCAAGTAACATCACCATAAAGAAGTGTGCAGCCTTTCTTACCCAAAGACATAGCTACATGTTCTTGTAATTAGGCAAGGTCACTGCAAGTATTGCAGCTTGTTACATTTGTGCTGTGTGGAAGTCCAGCATCCTCACCTGGGTGATCAGAGGTTGCCACGACATGCTCTGGAAGTAAATGCCTAGGGTCATAGTCAGTCAGTTTTAGTTTCTTGTCTGCTTTCTTCAGCTAGATTGCTGTGATCTTTCAAGAGAACTAGATTCAAGATCCCCAGGGTGAAAGTACGTGTTTTTTGCCAATGGGGCAGCAACATCTGTATTCAGCAGGTACTGTGCTGTCCACAAGACACTTCCATGGCTTATGACTTAGCAGAGCAAACTCTCTTGAGTTATCACTCTGGGAATGTGGGATTCTTGCCTCAGATCTGACATTCAGACACTCTGAAAACAATTTCATATTGCTAGTTTTGCGGAAACCCCTGCTAGGAGAGTATCTGTGATGATTGCTACAACCCAGTTTAATTTCAGTTAATTAATTAATAAATTCAGATATTAATTGTGATTCGGTGATTGAATTTTAGTCATGCATTCATCTCATTTTCTGTGTGTTCATCACTGCACAGCGACATTGGCTCAACAACATGTGGAGTCTGATGGATGATGTGCAAGCAGAATGTTCACATGCAGTGCCTGTGGTTGAAGCAGTGATGGGGACTACATTTTGCACAGGTGTGCAGTGCAGCAAAGGCAATCCCTGTGTGGTGCATGCACATGGTATTGCCTCCAATCGTCTAGACATGGGATTTCACTGTCTAATTCAAAGTCAAAATGTGTAAAATTACATGGGGGAAAAAAAAATCCATGTGTAAAACTAACCTACATGGGCACTGCTCAGCAGTTATCTGCCCAGTCCAACGTAAGGGCCATTCTACATTCTTATCCTCATAACCCTAGAGTGTTTTAAGCTAAGAATACATTTAGTTAACAGTGTAAAAAATGGTTGTGTGAGCTATGTCACTGGCTATGGCTTTTCTACACTGAGGATCAAATAGCAACTCAGACTGATCAGCTTAGGATGTCCAGAACACGGAAAGAACTTCCGCTGATTGTAAAGAGTAATTCCTTATTTGCTCCAGTGCTCTGCGTTCGGCTCATCCATGTGCATTTATATGTAATTTTACAATTTTACAGTCACAGAATAAAGTGGCAAACACCTCCCATTATGATTAAGCAAATCTGCAGAATGATAGTGTCTTGGCTACTCAGCCAAGCTGCAGCAAAGACACTGTAACAGAATAGTATAACATGTTTACATGTAAATTTATATGGTGCTTCACTCACCTCTGTGGGGCTGGAGCACTCATGGAGGATTTCCTAAAAAAACAAGGAGCCTTTTTTTAGTATTTTATGAGTTGATCTAATTCTCCCCTCCCTTCAAAAAGGAAGGCACAAGAAAGCATCATGCAACACTACAAACACCTATTCTCTATCCCACATGCCACTACTCTTTATGAAGAAAACTTCACTAACTTAAAGTCACCAAGTCCATCTATCTGACCTGTAGTTTTAATTTCTGTTCTTCATTAGGGACCTCCAGGAGATCTTCAAGATCTATTTGTGGTTCAGGAGCTGCTGCCTCTGTTTCCTCCCTTAGCTAAAAAGGAAAAAAAACCACCAGAGTTAATTAACCTTCAAACTTCTAAGAACTCTAGAGGCCATCTTTAAAGAACTAAGCAGCTGAGTTACAATAAAACTATGCTGCAAAAAATCATCTCAAAAAAGGGAGGTTCTTATAATGAGGGCACTGATTGCAGCCCCTTTGTGGTGTGTCTGACAGTAACACATCCTGACATACACATTCTTCATCTTTTCCAACCACTACACTGCTCAGGGATCATCACTCTTCACTGGAAGACCATTTCAAGGATATCAAACTGCAGTGCCATGTACACCAGCCTGAGACACCCTTCCTTTATGAAGACCTCATCAAACAGACCTCCAACAGGCTTAATCTTAGAGAGGCATAAATAATAGGAGATTTTAGGGTTTTATGCTAATTGCACTCACCTACTTTGTATTTATACTAAGGCTTTTTGCTGTAATGGAGAGAAAAATATGCTGTTGAAAGTATTTTGCCAGCTTTCTCTAATAGACAGGAGAGGGATATAATAGTCTCTGTTAATGTAAGAGGGACCCCAAGTTTTGGTGACTGGAGTTATAATCTTGTACTGCATGGGGGTGTTAGTTGGAAACATTTGTAAACTTGATCGCAGACACATTTTAGCTTCACAGGTCTTTGCAAGGAAAGCAGCCTGTGTTTCTCCAGTGTATTTGCAAAATGAATCTTTCACAGCACAACACTAGTGATAATATTGGCATAGTAATCAGTAGAATAAGGATACAGGGTAAACAGCACAGTACCTGATTGCCAGGTGTGGCATTTATGAATGTGTATATAAAACATTAAACAATAAAGGCAAAACTTACAGGAAAAAAATAAACTTTTCCTGAGCAGTCACTGATACCAAGCCAGAGAGGAAGTAGAAAGCCTTTGTTTAGCTTTGATACACAGCTGACTTAAGAACAAATAATAAACCACAGTTAAATATATTGCACCGTGACCCACACAGTATTTCTTCTTAAAAGTAATAGTTTTGTGTGACTTTTCAGAAAACAGGTGTTGATCCAGTCTGACTTGGGCTCTGGTTAGGAAACTAAGTAGGCTGAGAGGGCAAGATAGGGTAGGAAATCCCTGTGGTTTTTAGTCCTAGCGTGGATGCTGTTCTGGCTTCCATATGCAAGGAATCATCTTGAAAATCACAGAGTCTTAGTTTTATTGCAAAAAAGTCTCATGGCAGTAAACATCATAGCATTCCCTGTGTCAGGAGGTAATGTTTGAACTATCCTTGCTGGCATTTGAATCTCTGGAAGACACCCAAGAACATTGCACTGCCAAGGGCAGGTGGAGCAAAGTAAGAGGTAACAGAGACAATTTTAATGGAAGTTGATGGATACAGGAAGCCCAAAAAAGCAGGGCAACTAAGTAGTCTTGTCACAACACACAGAGAGCAGGATGACCTGCTGGACATCTCTGTGATTACAAGTACTGTGGCACATGTATATATTTGAAGAGATCCCATTAACAGTCTCTGACTGGGCACAGCATTATGTTATGTAGTTCCTTGTAGCAAATCTCTTATGCTGGCCTGAATACATCAGGAAGCAGGGAAATCTGTTGTGCTGAAGAGATATTAGCAAGGGCAATCCACTGGCAATCTGTTCCTCTAAGGGCATGGATGGGTTTCTCACTTGTGCCTGCTGGGATTTTGCAGTATGGAAAAAAAATCCCCTTTGGGCAGCTACTCTGATGACAGTAAACAGCTCTTAATTCTCTGGAAAACAGAAGTGATAATGTAAACTGACTTGTTTTTCTGCCACCTTTACAAGTGGAAAGGTCTATCTCTGTACACTTCAGCAAGTTAGAGTAGCACGTGGACAACCCCATCTTGGGTCACGTTACTGGTCATACCAAGCCCTTCTTGTCTGTCTCAGGGGGAAAAGTGCCAAAAATTTAACTCTTTAAAACTGCAGTAATTCTCCAAAGGGCAAGATGTTCTGTTAATGAAAGCAGCAGCCATTCTCCTTGCTTATCTCTAGCAAACCTCAGCAGTCAGGAAAAGGACTCTCTGAACTGAGCTACCAGCTCCAGGGACAGCCCTGTAAATGCCAGTGCAGGCATGGTTGGGAAGCAATATTGTCACTGCCACTCTTTTGAACAGCCTTCACTCTCCAGGACTACCAAGCCAGCACTTTGCAGACACACTGAATTTTGCCTGTCTGACCAGGTCTGCTGCTAACTTCTGCTCCCATGTGCACTGTATGTTTCATAATGCATTATCAAGAGACCTAAGATACAGCTGAGAATTTCCTACTATCGTTTTAATAAGCTACAGAAAACAGCTGGAAATTCACAACTAACTTGAAGAGAGTAGCCATTTTCGCTAAGCAAGCTATGTTTGGGAAATCCAGAAAAGTTAATTAACAGAACAGAAGCAATAATATACTCATTTTCAGAGGAGCCATGCATTTGAAGCAGAAGTAAGGACCTTTTTTCTCCATAGTTGTTTGCTGCCTATTCTTTGCTTAAGGTATAAATTAAAACAGAAATGAACTATTCTTATCTCCCAACATGGCATGAGCATCTGGCACATTCTCACAAATATCAAATAGGAAACAGTCACACAGAAAATTATTATTATTATTATAACGATTATAACAATATAAAACAACAGCAACAACAAGGGCAAACTTAGAAGCAGTTCCTGAAGTCTGGGTCTTCAGCCTTGGAGGTGACATCAGTATATAGCTCTCAGGCCCAGAAAATCAGACTGGGCAGGCAAAATTTTCTCTGTACCATCATGGCAAGTAGCATGAAACCCACCATTCCTGGCCTGTTTTAACGTGTCAGTTTCAGTGTTCATTGCAATTTGAAACTGGTGATGCTCAGAGCGGAAGACTCTAAGCAATCATCAGCTCCTATTTCGTTGTATCTCCAAAGGGTGCTTAACACTGTGCTGGGCTGCAAATACAGAATACAGGACAGAAAGGGCCTGGCAGTTAATTTAGTCCGTCCCCATCCAGGATATAAATAAGTGGTTTTACACAATTTGTTAAACCCATCTGTGTCATCTGTTGAAGATGGAGAGTCTCTGTGGGTCAAGAAAGCTGTGTTCTCTTACTGTATCAGCCACTGCTTTAGAGAGAAAAGCAAAACCCTTAATCAAGCTATTTAAATGGGTTTAAGATCATGATATACACTGGGGGAAAGTCTTTTTCCTGTACTGCACTCCAAAGGATTATCTCAAACAGAAGAGCACTATTGCTTCTGAAAGCACCCAGCATAACTGCCATGCATCTAAGGACAATGTATGAATAGAAGTGATAGTACAGGGTTAAAATTTCAATATACCCAGGCAGTGCTGGAGTTTGAATGTCACTAATCCAGTGAAAAAAATGCAACAGCTGAAGCAAAGACCTGTATCACTCAGGTGCTGGATGTGGGCACTCCTGGACCTTTCCTAGTGGGACAGCTGTCAGGCAGGCAGAAGAATTTGGGAGGGACTGTTTCTGGTGCAAAGAGAAGCTCAGGCAAGGGAGACAGCTCTGGGGATTGTTGATGGTTGAGGATTTGAGCAAAGAGTTTTTTCCCCATTCTTCCCTGTTGCAGTAGTATGTCCAGACTCTGAAGTTACAGACACAGCACATTCCGAAATGTCTCGTTCAAACAGCAGGTAGAGCCTCACTGTTGTGTCAAAAAGGAACAGGGATACACTGGTCACTCTAACCCAGCTAGCTTGGATACTGCTTACTGCAAAGCCACTCACCACACGGAGTTCAGCAACAAGAATCATCCTGGGTTTATACATCTCTCTAGGTTGTGCTACTCATGCTGAGCAATAGCTACACCCCCTCAGTGGGTGCAACACCAGGCAGTTCAAAGCCAGCTGGATTGCATCAGTGCAAGCTTCCCTGCCTGCCAACACACCAGTCAGAGTGCTGCAGAGGGGGCATGGAGATATCTGCTGGAAGTTGAAGACTAGGAACTATTTCCAGTGAGAACAGAGCAAGCAAACCTCTGTGCCAGCACACAGGGCCTCTAGATCCATTCACCTGAGAAGCAGGTGGCTGATTTGCCCCAGCTACTCACCCGGCATTGGTACAGCTCCTGCAGCTGGGCGTTGATCCATTCCTCCAGGTCTAGCCAGCGCTGTAGGTCTTTGCGGTTGTACTTTATGGTCAACTTGCCCAGTTTCCTGTGTGATGATTCCTCCCCGGGTTTCTCTGGCGTCTGGAAAGTCACCCGGGGCAGTGCACTGGAGTTGCTGGCCATCCTCACTGCCTCCTCTGACAGCAGGAGCTCTCCTTCTTCTGGGCTCCCTCGCACCTTTTCCGTCCCCTTTAACCAAAGCCTCTCTGCAACCAGTGTCTCCCAGCACAAGCTAGTCACACGCACCAAAGGTGGGAGGCATTGGTGATCCTAGGGAGAGAGTTAGGGGTGGCCACAGGGCTGGGGCAGCTGCCAGGCTCTGCAGGCAGAGTTACAGCCACAGACTCTTGGGTTTCACCATCAGATGTGCTGACAGGAGCAGGGAGGCAGGCAGAGTTGTTGTAATAACATCTGTCGTTAAAAGAAGCCAAGTGAACCAGGGAATTGATGAACCGTGTTTGTTAATATTTAACACAAGTCAGCTCCAAGAGGTGGGGAAGAAGGAGGTTTTAAATTACTGTTTTCCTACAGGCATAACTTACTTGCATGTGCAATTCCAGAGGCTGATCCATACATAATGCATTGAATCCTGCTGCAGTTCATACTCGGTAAACTGCCTGCAGCTACAGGGTTTTTCTCCCTTTGAGATGGTATATTTGGCATTTTCCAGCTAAAGCACTGGACCCAGCACAGATAAGAAGTGATCTTGAATCAGGCAGCTCATCCATTACTTTACAGCACTAGATCAGGAAATCACACTGCAACCCAAAGCTGGGCTCAGCAGTTCCATT
Organism: Hylia prasina; assembly: GCA_013397195.1. Taxonomy (NCBI): domain Eukaryota; kingdom Metazoa; phylum Chordata; class Aves; order Passeriformes; family Sylviidae; genus Hylia; species Hylia prasina. The sequence goes on from VYXD01004543.1 coordinate 530,304, forward strand.
TTTTGTTCTATATTCTCTAAGTTAACTCCAGCTCTCTCCAAAATTTCTGTAGAAATCCCAGTGACATGAATTTAAAATTATTTGAGCAAGGAAATTCTGGGATAAAAGAAAATATCTGTGTTCATATTAAGAAAAAAGTACAGTATTTGATGTGATGGCACTGCAGGGGAAGATCTCGCTAGGGATATAGCACCATCTCCTTCCCACAAAGAAGTCTCCATGGTAAGCAGGTTCACCTGCTGAGGCATCATAAATGGCTATCAGACTATATATTATCAATGCTTGGTTTACAGTTCCTTCCCAGCTGGTTAAAGGTCTGCAGCATTATTGACCTGTATCATTTAGAAGGATATGTGTGAGCAGTGCACACTGCTGTTCTGTTCAGAGGAACAGAAATCAGGCTGGCTGTCATTACAGGGTGCCAGGACACTGGGACACCTGCGTCCCTCCAGATGCTGTTTATTCAGCTGTTCCCAGAGCCCTCCAGCAGCCTGCCAAGGGAGCTGCCCCACCACATGGACAAACCAGCTGAGACCCTCCATCCTGAAGCAGATCAAACACCTCCAGTCTCATGATTCCTGTGGAAAAAGCAAGTAAACCTCTGCTGTCAGGAGCCAAGGTGTTTCCAGTTTGGAGGCCAAGAGCTAGACAAGCCAAAGGAAAAGCAACTGACCTTTCTCCCGCTGGAAGGTGCTGCCAGGTGGCATGAGGCAGCCTGCAGAGGGGTCAGTCCTCCAGAGGGATGGTGGTACAGCCAGCCAGCAAAATCTTGTACACAGGGTGGTAGAAAAAAGAGCAGCACCATTACAGCCCTTCTTTTCATCCTCAATGTGAGAAAAAACCAAACCAAACCAATCCTTTTCAGATGGGAAATTCTGCAATTTGCTTTCACATACATGAAGAATAAAGTATTAAAGTATATGTGAAAGTGATTATCTCCTCTGTTTTTCTGACAGCCTAAAATTTCCGTTCAGAAGACAACTGTTATCTATTTAATTTTAGCAGCTTTACCCATTTTTTCCTCACTGCTTGGCTGTATCCCCCCTCTAATCCCACTCCTAAAACTTCCTTATTTAGATAAAAGTCACACAGAAAAATCTGTGTTGAGAGGCTCGTAGCATATTTAGTGAGTGCAGATTCTTCAGAGATTCTTAGTAGTGGAAACCTTGTAAAACACATTGAAGAACTTATAATGCCTTTATAACTATTGACTTTTCAAAGGTCAATATGGCCTAAAATGGGCAGATATTCACAATGTAAGTCTGGACCAAAGGACACACATTCAGGTAATAAATTCCTGTCTTCAAATGGAAGTGCTCTGTTTTGGTGTTCACAGACTGACATATGTGAAAGGGGAAAAGGGGGAAAACTGTACTTCTTTGGTCCCAAGAATCTCCAGAGAGGCTGGCATTAAGAGCAGAGAAAGAGGACCAGACATAAAGGAGTCACTCCAAATACCTGCAGCAGCTGAAGGGCTGGCAGGGAAGCCCCTTTCTTCCATCCCCTGTGCTAACTCTGGTGCTCTTGAGCAATTTAGTTAATCTCTACATGAAAGATGAGGTTTGCCCTGTTAATATTCTGCCAGGATGGTTGAATATATGAAGCAGAGGATCCAGAAGTCACAGGAGAGAAGTGAAAATGAGGGAAAAGGGAATATAGGCTACTCTACTGGCTCTTCAAATAGCTTGAACCACTGTTGAGTTGAGCTGAGATGCCACATCTGAAAAAGTCCACAGGCCTGTTGTGTATCAGACTCACCCCACAGCCTGTACTCTATCAACAAAATAACAAACAAGGGGCACAAGCCCTCCTGCTGCTCCATTGGTGCCACCCTACAGCTGAACAAGACCTTGAGAGGATGATGCCAGAGGCCCTCTCAGGAAAGCTGTAATCCAAAATGAGCCAGATTACAGGATGTTCATCATGCTTTGGTTTATTTCAGTTTAGTCATGAATTTGTTGTAATAGGAAGGTGGCAATATAGAAACAAATGTTACTGATAAAGTTGGCCTCCTCTAGTAATAAACTGTTTTAATCTATGATTAAAGCAAGAAGAAGTAGCAAAACCAGGGCAAGATCAGTCCTTGAGGGTGTGGTAGAAGTTCCTGCAGGCATAGGACTGGGTGCCTCATTCAAGGTGGGGGCTATTGTCCCCTTGAATGAGGCAGCATCTCCTACAGGTGCACCTGCCACCTGCCAGTGCTGGCAAATGCCAGCTCCCACCAAAAAAGAAGCAGCTTCAAGACTTCCTTCACAGTGCCAGACCCCATCCTGTCCTTTGCTTTCTTCAGAGCAGATTCATGTGGAGTACTGTGGAGTTGGAATTTTATGAGTCTATAATGCCAGAGACACCCACCAAACCAAGCTGAGCATAGGCATCATAGTATCAAACAGCTGTGACATTGATCCAGGCAGCAGAGCATCCAAGGGCATGAGTCAGATCCAGTTACACACCTCTGTTCTTCAAGCTAGTAATCTCCATCCCACACCTGTGACCTAAGCTGGTGCTTCTCTTTCTTCCTGAGCTGATGACTGTGGTGTGTGCTTAATAATTCAGCAGGGCCCCAGCTCACCTTTCCACAGAACCAGGTTGTCCCCTTTCCCTTGAGTCCCAGCCTAGTGAGGAACATTTCCCTTCAAGACAGCAGAAGCCACTTTCCACCTGCTTTAGAAAATAATCACTTTCCCTGTGGTTGCAAATGTGATAGCACAAATTAAACCAGAGAAGCCAGCAGAGGTGACTGTATCAATACTACAGTGACACCACAAGGTAAAGAGGTTCTGTTCCTTCCTGGGAACAGGAATAGGCACAGAAAAAAATGTTGTGCAATAAGACAGTGTAGCCAGGACTGGAAATTTAAAAAATTCAGAGCCCTAAGTGAGCAACCCCAGCACACCCAGCATCTTGATATGTGCATCATCCACTTCCTTTATTTTTCAGTGTCTCCATGGGAGCATGGAAACCAAAAAGGCTGCACCACTGCCCCAGGGTTCTAGTGAGGAGAGTGAGAATGCATCATCTCTCACCTTCTGGAGACTGGGATATCCAGCTCATATAGTCCCCACCTTCACCTGAGAAGTACTACCACCATCCAGCTCATATAGTCTCCACCTTCACCTGAGAAGTACTACCACCTTCCCATCGGCACAGGCTGAGGCTGAGAAGCCTCTACATTCTTCAGCCAGGTATCAGTGATCAGCCTTACTCCTTTCTCCTGACAGGCTCACCTTTCACAAGGCACTGAAAGGGCACTGGGAAGGAATAACAGCAAGTGCCAGAGGAAAACATTTCCCAGTTTGACTGATTGACCTGAAATGGCACTATTTGGCACTGTCTCAGAGAATAAAGAGGTCTCTGCAATGAAGAGGTCAGGTATGCTGGCCTGCCCACCTGCCCTCCCTCTGGCCTCTGTTACTGGCAGTCAAGTGAAGCATAAAGGCTAACATTGCACCAGCAGTTCAGAAGATAAATAAGAAACAGTTGTACCTACTCCTTTGGCACACCAATTTTCCTTTTTCTGTGTCCATCCACAGACATCCTGGAGGTAGCAGGTTGAATAAGCACCTCCACTGAGGAAGAAGACCCCCTTCCCACTGAATACTTAGGTGAAGCTGCCAGCATGAATTAGATGCCAAAATAATTGTTTGGAGATCTTTGAAAACCAGCCCATGTTGTTTGTTGCTCTCCCTCTTTGTTTGTTGCTCTCCCTCATTACTCTGCTGTTTCCCTAGAGAAAGAACTCCGAGGCACTGATAGCATGATCAATGTTTTCATGTAGCACAGAAGTTCCAGCAAGTCTTTGAACGGTGGAGTTAGAGACAAGAAAAGCACTGGCTGAACAGTTGAAGGGGATCTTCCTTGTTTTTCAGACTGCTTTCAACATTTTAGGCTTGCAGAGGCCGTACAGCTGTTGCACCAAGTTCATTATGATCCTGTCCTCTTGAAAGGGTACTGTTCCATGTGCAGGGACTGTACTGCTCACACCTGCAGGGAAATCACCATCTACAAGCAGAGGGGAGAGCAGACTTTCCCAGGAGGCACTGGCAGCTGGCCTGAAGGTGATGAAAGATTTCTGGGGATGCCTTTGCTGTAGGAAGTAATGGAGGAGAGTCGGTAGGGAACCCTACGGGCAACCCTGTTGCACTCTCAGATGCTATGAAGAACAGACAAGTTGTCCGTGAGAACTTCAGTGGGAAATGTAAGTTTATTCTGGTTCCTGCAAATTGAAGGTTCTTTGCTTCACATTTCCATACCCATCTCCGTGCAAAAGCCTAGCATAGACAGGACAAAAATGCAAATACTTTCTTGGTGTAACCAGTCTAGATACTGTTTCCACTTCTTCCTTTCCCAGTCCTCCTGTCCTTATGGGTTTACCTTGACCAGTAACATTAAAATAAAAACCAGTGCCATGAAATTGTAGACAAGAACATCCCCAAAGAAACAAAATACCCTCATTGTAACTCCCTTCCCCAAAGCTACCTCGATGCAATGGGAATGGCTCCCTGGAGGACTCAGCAGCCTGTCATCCTTTCTCCTGCTTTGTTCCACAGGACCAGTGGTTAGTCATAGCCTGATGAGATCCCTTCCTGTCTCCTTCCTTTGCCACATCTTTGTGCCGTCACTTGCATCCGGGTCTCACCCCTAAACCACACCAGGAGGTTTAACCTGAGGCAAATACAGCAAAACAAACAAGTAAACCTGTCTCCCAAGTGTTAATTACACATGGAGTGGTTCCCAGGTAAAACATAGCAGAATGGATTTGTCTGCAGCAGCCGGTGGGACAAGCTGCTCTGAGGAAGTCATTGCAGATGGTGATTCCATGGAGCTGGGCTGCACAGCAGGGCAAAGGGGAACCTGAATCAAGTCTTCCCTTTTTTTCTGCCTGTTGGAGTCACTTCCTCCTGGAAGGTGGGTATCCAGCTGCTAGAGGTGCTGTGGACTCAAGAGCAATGACACACCAAAAAAAGGTAGGCAGTGGAGGCTCCTGCACTGCATTTGTTACAAGGCATGTGTGTCTAAGACCTCTTTTAATCTCAGTCAAATATTAAACTATGGTGTGGTTTACCCCCTGAGTCATCCTCAGAATAGTTATTTCCAGACTGAGAGCAGACACTTCAAAGACAGACAAAAGTTAACAATGACTCACTGTTTCAGGACCCCTTAAAAACACTCCCAAGTTATCACACACCTACTTTCCCTTCACGCTAACATGAATAATACATGTCTCAGCTGAAGCCATGAGAATTTATCCATTTTGCAGAAGATGAGGGCTGTAATGGGATTTTGAGGTTAGCAGAGCAAAAACTGAGTTACTGATTTGGAAGAAGAGCTGCTGCCACGGAGAGATGTTCCTGGTAGAAGTCCTCGATCTTGGGTCCAACCTCAATAAAATTTTAGTTACTGAATTCCTCTGGAAAAAACTGGGCATATTTAGAAACTGTGCTGCTGTTACTGAATATACTGAATTAAACTAAGTATAAAGTGACTATAAAGACAGGGAGAGCAGCAGAAAAACTTGCATCAGAATTTAGCACAGCCTTCTGCTAAGAGTAAAAGCCAGTAAAAACACTTGTTCTGAAGGCTAGACTTCATCCTCTTATGGAAGGGCTCATCCTTTCATAAATACTTTTTTAAAAAGGGGGAGAGACACTAGAGATGCCAATCAATGAATCCTCCCAGTTCTGTGTTTGTAGGAATTACATTACTCCTATATTGTTTGGCACAAGCAGAAGAGACATCATGTCTTTCAGGCTTGCAGGAAATCTGTAATAGATTTTATAACACAACACTACTGCTGAGGTAGATTAAATTATTGCCAGTGAGACAAAAATACCAAACTGCAGTGTTCAGGCACAATTCTGCCAGTGTGGATGTCTAAACACAGTCACTGGTTTGCCATGGGGCCAGCTACACCCTGAGCTCCCTGCTCCTGTGTCAGAGAACTGCACTGAGCCTTACCTGGCTCCACTCTGAAGGCTTTGAATATTTATCCAGGAAAAATCTATTCCAGGTTAAACACAAGAGAGCTCCCAGCAGAGCATCTCAGGCAGTGCAGAATAGGAGACAACCTTGTTGCCATTTTTTTTTCTCCTGCATATATTAGATGTTCAAATACAACAAAACAAGCAAGATCAGCTCCCCTTTTACTGCTTGCATGGTCTGCAGGCAGGTCCAAAATGGAGTGGGAGACACACATGCTTCTTCTGACAAAGATTCATAAAGCCAATGAGGAAAGCAAACATCTCTTTGCTCTGCAGATATACAAGTTTTATCCTATCAATTTTCAAGGTGGGTTTTTTTGTACCTTACCACTGCCAGATAGAAGCAATTCTGTTTTCCCAACAGATATCAGTACTATACAAATGTCAACATCAGGCCATAGAAAGTCATGAGAGGTATGGAAAAATAGTATTCCTACAATATTATCTTGCAGTGGTGCTTGTGACAGCCAAGAGGCATGAAACATGTCTCTAAGGAGTCTCAAGAAATCCTGTGAGCATAAACAAGGCTGGATCAGAAAGAAACAGCAAGAATTGAAATGCTGGACACCACTATGGCCTCCCAAACCACAAAGGTACCTGCTGTGTGGTACACAGCTGCTGCTCACCGCCTCTTTCCAAAGACATACCATGAAATGCTATCTCAGATTTGCTGATATTTTAAGTGATGAAATATTTCATTATAAATAATGTCCAAGCAAACTACCAACACTCCCAGCTTTCCTAAGGACAATGACAGAGGGATAAGAGCAGTTTGCCCAGGGGTTTTAGGACGGTTTACAGGCAGAGGGGGTGGATGACACAGGTGTATGTGTTGAACAGAGGAATTTGATCATGGATCTGCAAGCAGAAGCACAAAGGGGGAAAATACGTGGACAGGCAGCATTTGCTTTCCTGTGGCCCCAAACAGCACCGTCCTGCAAGGCAAGGGTACTGCACTGGTTTCACAGCTAACCTATACGAGATTGCGAACAATGAAATGCTGCTCATGGGTGTGTGGGGGGGTGTGATTACGTAAAATTTTCAGTGCTGAGGTAGCAGGGGTCCTGACACTCAAGCAGCCTCCAAGTGTGATCCCAATGCCTTTTACGGGGGAGGGGGGGAGATGTGTCCTAAGAGCAGGGAATTTATGATTTCAGGATGCCTGCACGGAGCACAAAACCTCTTGCAGCAGCAACGGCGGTGGGCACTGCAGACAGGCTGCAAGGCTGACTCATCTGGGTTAGCGAGACAAGGGCTAATTATGCTCCGTGCCAGTGACACACCGGAGCACAAGGGCGACTGCCACAGGACACAGATCGCCTGTTTCTCGGCTTTCGGTTTCTTTGGAGCGTCCTTAGCACGGGGATGCGGCTGGCACCCAGCAGGTGGGATGCTCGTCTGCAGCGGCTGCCCTCGCACCTGCGCAAGCGAGAGAACCGCCCCCGGCTCCGCTCCAAGGGGAATAGAAGATCGTATCAGCTTGTCTCTCCTCCCCTTCCTCTTACGCAACTCAGCATGCAAGGGAGTGACTTGATTTCACCCCCCCTCTCTCAGGGAGTTGGTTTTCACTTCCTGTGCTCGCCGTGCCTTTGTCTCCGCTGGACGCTGCTGAAGGCGCACCTGAGGGGTGAAGGCACAAGGGCGCGGCGGGGACACCCCGCTCCAGCAGCAGCTCCAGCCGAGAGCGCCCAGGTGGGGGCCGAGAGCACACGTCGGGGGATGAGGTGCAGGGTCAGGGGACACCCCGGCTGCCTCGGGGCGAGCCGGAATCCAGAGCGCAGCTCGGCCATGCTCCGGCTCCCTCTCGCCCCGGGTTGGCATGCACTTGGACACCGTCCCGCTTAGCTTCATATGTCTTCTTCTCCCTTCCTTTAGGAAAAGCTTGGCGTCTCAAGACAGTGAGAATCGGGGCGCCAAGATGGCCAGGAGTCCGGGTCCGTGGTTTGTGCCCTGGGTGTGCTTGGTGCTGGTGCTGGACTTGGGCGAAGGGCAGGAGGAGAAACCCTTCGGTGAAAAGTGCCTGGAGGACTTTACGGCAGGGCTGCCGGATTGGGTGCTGGACAGAGACGCCTCCGTCCAGAATGGAGCCACCTTCTTGTCGTCCCCCATGGTGCATCGGAGCAGGGACTGCATGAGAGCCTGCTGTAAGGACCCCGCTTGTAACCTGGCTCTGGTGGAGCAGGGCCCGGGCTCGGAGGACGACCACATCCGGGGCTGCTTTCTCCTCAATTGCCTCTATGAGAAGACTTTTGTCTGCAGGTTTGCCAGGAAGATCGGCTTTCTCAACTTCTTGAAGAAGGACGTGTACGATTCCTACCTGGCTATGCAGAATCACAGACCTAGTGGTAAGGTGCCCATAATGGATCCTTGCAAACCGGGTCTGGAAGAGCATTAATGGTTACTTGGTGCCAGCTCCCCAGGCCATCCTATGAGCACCAAACGCTCAGGGTAGAGCGATGCTAAAGATGGTGTTTCTGTGTTTTCTTCTGCCACAAAGGTTTTCCCAAACTCCAATACTCATTTTTAAGATCAGTGTCCTCAGTTTACCTGTTACTAAATGAATAGGGAATCTCTCTTTAACCTGTTTGAAGCAGGTAGAGTGTGTGATTACCAAAGTCACAGTTTTTGCTCCTTGACAATGTAGAGAAAAAGGTATTATTTTTCTTCTCTCTTCCCCTGGGCCTTTGAGGTTGAAAAGTGAAATCTTTTAAAAATCAACACATCACCAAGTTTTAAAGGGCTGCATTAATCTCTTAATTGCTCAGGGACTGGAGGCAGAATGCAATCCACTTACCTTTATTTAACAGCAGCCTGGATGGTGAGGTGTGTCAGTATTGTTCTGCTTGTTGGAGCCAATCGCTGCTGTTGGGGGAGGTTGGTTATAAAATTTCCTCTTTGGAGGTGGGTTTCTCCTCCCAGTCCCTGTTTTCCTGCTCTAAAAGATTGCACCTGGACACAGAGAGCCAGGTGGAAAGTGAACTAATCTGAAGCCTTCTCCAAAGAATTGCAGTGTGCTCAGAAACACTAAAACCACAGCAGTTCCTCCTTTTGCCCCCTCCTTCTGTGTTTTGGTTGAAGCCTAAGAAGGCTAGCATGTTTCTAGCCTGGCTAAGTCTTTGGCAACCCTAACAACCATAACCAGTTTGTAATTTGTTGATCCCTGGGCAGGGCTGTTTGGGGATATCTCTATGGGTAATCCTCCTCACACCCCCTCCCAGCCCACCTGTGGGAAGGAAAGGATCTGTGAAGATGGCAAAGGGAGCATCCAGGTGGGTGCAAGGGCTTGATGATGTGAGCTGAATAGATCTTTGGTCTTCTGTTGGGATGTGCCAGCCTGAGGCCTTGTGAGTGCTGGAGAAACAGCCTCAAACTCCACAATAACCATTTCTCCATTCCAAGAAGCAGTGTGAAGGGTCTGGAGCAGGGCACGACTTCTCTGAAGCAGCCCTTGGGTGTTGCTGGTTTGAACAGCAGTGTGGCAGAAATGGTCCTTCTGGTCCTCTGTCTCTACTTGTGGCTTCCTACTGGATTTTAGGGCCTTTTGGTAAAAGTGTCTCACTGTTTCAGTAGTTCTTCCACATCTCCCTTCCAGGCTCAAAATCCTTTTCACGGGAGCTGCACTTAGGGAGGAACTGAAGGCCACATCAGCAAGACTGGAGGTGGCATGCTGGCAGCTGTCTAAACTCCTATATGCTTTGCTGTAGGAGGAAAAGGGAATGCATCATCTCCAGTACATCCTCATTTCATAAGATTAGATTAAAATACAATGTACTGTTGAGTAATTCAGCCTCTTTACCTCTGTGGAGCAGTGCCTCATTCAAGAAGACTGCAAGCCCCTTGGCTGGTCCCAGGGTCTGGCATTCCATGTGTGTGGATCTTTAGAAAGTGTCCCAGGGTCACCGACCTCTCTGTGTGACCAGCAGTGACACATTTGCTAGAATATGGCATCGAGCTGCAGCACCCCAGCCACCAATATGCAGTTGCTGTCTTGCAATCCATCCCTAGTGCTCCTTTCACCGGTCCTGGGATGGCTACGGTGGAGTAGGAAGACCCAGGAGGGCTTATCAGTGAGAAGTGAAATGCGCTCCAGAAATGCAGCTCGGGTTACTCTGCCTGGAGGCGGCCGTGCCTCTCCTCACTCACGTGGGGCTTTGCCTCGGAGTGCTGTGGGTGTAGGAAGGGCTTGGTCTCTTCTACAGCTGTGTTTGACCTTCAGAGGGTGCTGGGTGCCAGGCAGGTCTGCAGCTGTAGTGACAGATGCTGGGCAGCTCATTGCTGTGTATTTGGATCCGGCTGTGAAGTTCGTGCTGTGCCTTGATGAGAAACGTGTTCCCCTCCTCTCTGAAATTCTTAGGCATTGCCTTTGATACCAAAAGCTTTCTGAATCACCTTGAATGACACTGGAGGGCTAGCAGGGAAAGAGACCAAGGGAATTATTTTACTGGAGAAACAGCTGAGTCCTCCTCCCCACAGCAGATGATGAGACACTTAAGAATGCAAATGCCCATTTTGATTTAGATACAAATCAAAAAAATCCAAACCAAAACCCCAAGCCCCTCCAGGCATGATGCTGGAATTGGGTTCATGTAGGACCTGTCTGGACAGGAAGGTGGATGCCTGGCTGTCACTGAGGGGGAAAAGGGGAAGGGCACAATGGGGCAGGTGCAGGAGGCCAGATGAAGGAGCCTCTGGGCACTGTGTGTTCACCTGGCAGCGTAAGGAAGCTCTACAGCATTTTTTCTTCAGGACCTTTTAGGGATGCCTGAAGAGGCCGTGTGAAACAAGTGTTAAGGGAAGCTATTTTCAGCACATCAGGTCTTCCTCTCAAAACCTTGGCCCAGGTTTTGGACTGGAGACAAAACTGTAGTTTTCCTGCTGTTGTGCTGTGTCGCTGCTAAAATGTTAAGTTTTGTGACTACTTTGGATCCCAGGTTGCTATCAGCCGCCTGATTCTGGCTCTAAGGGCCTGCAGGAAGCTTATCTGCTGCTTTATCATGCATTCCTTTCCTGTATGTGCTGCTCTCAGGTGTCCTAGGAGCCTTTACCTGTATCACTCTTCCAGCACCCTCTGCAATGATAAGAATTAAATAGATGTTTTTTCTAGTGAATAATGAAATGTCAAGTTAGTGATCCCAGTGAGTGACATTAAACAAAAAAGTCACACGTTATAAAAACCACACTACTCCTGCTACTGCAGGGAGCAGGCCTGTTGAATTAAGAGGTTTATATATGTTGAGGAGACTAAGTAACACTTAGAAGAGAGCACACAGCTGGGGGCTGCTGAATGGGCAAGTTTAATCTTGGAGTGTTTCTGGAGCCTGGTGAAAGTAGCTGAAATCTGGGATAGGGTATTCTTGCAGTGGTCTTGCTCTTGTTCAAGCATCGACAGCAAGACTGTTGGCAACTGGACACAGGGACAGGGGCACCTGCTCTAACCCACTGTGGCCACTCTTACAGCGTTATGACTTCAGAAAAAGCTGTGGGTACAGGCAACAATGAATACAGCTGAAATTTGGATTCTGCACATCTTCTGAATATATTTTCAGTATTTTGCAGAACAAGAGCTTCTGAGTTCTTTGTAAGCTGTTGATAACAGCTTGGCACTGTCTCTTGCCTGTTTCAGCTAACGTACAGCCTGAAGTCTCTGATGTTACTGTTAAAAGGCATGATCTTCTGAAATGATTCCTCAGCCTGAACTTTGGTGCGAGTTTTCTGCCTGGCTCATCCGGGAGGGGCAGGCTCACCATGCACTTTATTGGTTATAATGGAGCCTGGTGTTTAAGTAACTAGCCCAGCTTATTCTGGTCTAGGCAAACCAGTTTTGGGTGTGAAACTGGAAAATAACCTCCCTGAACCTTTGTCCATTTCTTGAAACAAACCTTTTGTGGTTGTTGTGAAACGCTCAGTGACACTCTCCTCCTACTATTGAATCCAGGACTTGTGAATGGGAGATGGGAAGCGCTTGGGAACCACAGGGTTCTGATCAGATCTGTCCGCTTCTGCCTCACCATGGAGGGAGATTTGGAGGCTAAAACTTTGGTAATGCATTCCAAAAGGAGACCTCCTCTAGAGTGAAGCTCACCCCTCCTCAAACGTTTGGTCCCATGCTGGTCTCCATTCTGTGGGTGACTAAAATGAGCAGCACTGGTATCACAGCTGGGGCTGGGACAGATCCCCCTTTGGCTGATGCTGTTGAGCCCTGAGCCAGCTGCTCATCCTTAAGCTCAGGCCAGGAGATGGGAAGTTGCACAGTCAGTACCCACAGCACAGATTCAGAGGCTAATGTGTACTGGAAGGGTCCTGGAAGGCCAGCTGGTCAAGCTCCCTGCTCAGAGTGGGTGATGAGGGGCTTCCACTCCGCTTGCTGTGAAATCAGTGTGTGTTATGCAGCACTTACTGAAGTGGGTACATCATGTCCTGTCTCTGGAGTTCCCGTCTCCCCGAGAGACGGGGAGTACAAACCAATCTGTACTAAAATGACATGAACACCTGTGTGAGAGTCTTTCTCTCTGCCTGCTAAAGCAAATAGGTTTCCCACACTCTGAGGAAGGATGGAGGGAACCTTGGGGCAGCAGCATCTTATGTTATTCTGAAAATAAAGTCTATTCAGACGTACTGTATTGTTTTAGAGAGGTTAAGTTGACCTGCTCTGTGCACCACTTATAAACCACTACAAAAACCTCTAGAAACAAATGCTGACAGCTGCTTGGCTGTGCATGAGTTGTTAGAAAACTGCTTTATTGTGACTGTATTTGCTGCCCAGCCAGGATGAAGCCCTAGAATAAGAGCCTGTATTTCTCTTTGTCCAGGCACTGCATTGTGTTGCCTTGTTCCCTTCTCTCTCTTTCCACCTTAGGCAAATTAATACTGTGGCAGCATCCTTCATTACCTCTGCCCATGGAAATGGAGAGTTTTCTAGTGTGGATGGATGAGGAAGCTGTTCACTTTTGCATGACTGGTGAAGTCTTCCCTTCCTGGTGCCTCAGTGTCCTCTGTGCAAGCCACACTTGTCATGTTTGCAAGTTGCTTCTGCAAAGGCATTCAGCAATGGGCTGTAAGGGCCCCTCAGTCACCACAAGAAAGCTTTCCAGCTCTTCCTTGTGACAACCTCAAATCATTCTGAGGTATTTTTAAGCATTGCTTTGTAGTCAAAAAGCTCAGCTTTTTGAGTTCTGAGTATACTCAGCTACTCAGGGTGTATCTGCATGAGCTCTGGAATAGAGGAAATCTGGTTTTCTCAAAGGCAAAAGCTAATATCTGAGTTCCATAAGAGAAAAACCTCCAAAATGTGAGCTTTGCAAGTACATTCTGCCATGGGATTTCAATGGTGCCTGCAGGTTTAGCAAGGCCCCTAGTGGGGTCTTCCCCCCGCTTAGATGCTTACTTTTGAAGCCCTTGTAGAAATTTATTATCTTTTAAATTCCTGTTCCCCCATAATTTTGGTTCAGGTTAACTCATTAGAGGTGAAGCCAGACAAGCACTGACTGCATGAGCTTTTAAACAAGAAGAAATTTTCTAAAAAGTGAAAATCAGGGTTTCAGGTGTGAGTACAGTGTAAGTAATAAAACTTTTTAAAGCAATTTAGATTTCCTTTATCAATTTTTCCTCTGGAATCATAAAGAAAAGACATCCCCTAGATCTGTTATCTAAATGGGAGTGCAAATTGTTGCTTATGATGTGACTCCAGAAGTATGTTTCACAATAAAGAGCATGCCACAGACAGCATCATAAAGCTTTAACCTCCCTGTTAATTACAGAGTTTTACAGCAGAAACTTTCTATGGTCAAAAGAGCATTATAGCAAAGGTAACTTTCATTTTTCCTACAGACTTTCAGAGCAAAACAGAGTGGAGTCTCCATTTTACAAGCAGTTTGCTCATACTCACTCTGGCTCAGTCAGCACTTGGTTCTGAAGCTCAGGTGGAAAACAGCCATGTTGCGAGGGAAGGCTTCATACAGTCAGCGTGGCAGAAATACTCCAAAGTCACTGAACTTTCAGGAATCCTAAGAAGTAAAGGGACAGATTTGAAAAACAAGTCCTTAATTTCTAGTGAGCATTACTCCTTGGCAGTCACCACAAATAAAGAATACTCTTGACTCTTCTGGATGTGAGGAGAGTCAGTAAATTTGGCCAGTCAGAGATGGGAACTGGAGAAGTTGCTGACCCATTGAACAGAACAGGACTTTTACTTGATCATGCAGCCCACAACCCAAAGTAACTGGGTGTTTGGCCTGTAATTTTTTGTTTAAAGTGTACATGCTTAAAAATGTCAAGGAAAACCATGATTTGGAGTCACGAGTTAGAGGATCAGCCTCTGTGTTGTTGAAAAACTGGTCTTTTCCTTGTGCAATTGCACCCACCTACTGGGCTCACCCCAGCAGGACAGTGGCAGGGAGTAGGCTGCCTTTCCTCCTGTCAGGCTCCTGGTGATTGCCTAGCAGGAATGGCAGGAATGTGTCCCCTTTCCAGAGCTTGCAGTAGTGTGTGCACTATTTTAATGTCAGGTTTGTTTGTACATATGCCTTGTATTAAATGTCCCTTCAGTAGACTGCAAGAGTCAGCAGCTGGGATCTGAATCCAGATACACAGGATTCAAACAGGAAATTAGGAACGAGTCTGCAACAGTGAAAATAATCAGCTAATGGAGTAATTTTCTAAGGGGTTTGGACACTAATCCTCCCCTTCAGTCACAGTCAATGTAACAGTGTAATGGCAGAGTGATTTCTATCTAGCTTATAAATGATGGTTGGTGCCTTTACAAAAGATTCAGGCTGAGCTGGAACACTGAGTCTTGGACTTGGTACAGGTGCTACCAGGTGGAGTTTTACAGGCTGAGCTATGCACAAAGCCTGCCATCAGAGACATTCAGGCCAAAAGGAGTTATGAGTCAGGCTCAGCGGTGTCATTGAATAGGCTGTTCTTGCTAGCATGGGCAGGGATCAGTTTTCATCTCTTGGACTTACAGTCTGGAAAAACATTTAATAGATTGTGGAAGTTGCTGGTAAGCTAATCTGTGGAACAGTACAAAAATAAGAATCTCATGAATGGTGTTTTTGTGCTGTTTTAAAGGCATGTATGTCAGAGAGTGGGGTGGAGGATGAGCTGGAAGAGAAATGTTTCCCATCCAAGTCCCACATTATACAGCTCTGGCTAAACACACTAACGTAGTGCTGAGAGACAGTGGTAGGAATGATGAGAGTCCGTTCCACGTTCTTCAACACCCACATCAGGCTGTGTCCCTGAGTGGAGGGCTGACATTGCTCTGTGTGCTCTGTGAGGATGTGGTCCCACTAGGAAGCACAATGGCTGTAGCCACAGGGCCACCCTCTTATGGTGGTTCCTGTGGACAGAAGTGCCCAGGGAGGTAACTGGCTCAAGGAGACTGCAATAGTGGATTGTGGACTTACTAAATTAGTGAGGGCAGTAATAATGGTACTGCTTGCCTGTTGATTGCCCAGGCTGCAAGGAGCATGGCTGTATAAAAGTGTTTTCCTTTCAGCAGTTGAAGTCTGGATTGATTTAGCCTGGAAGAATCCCCTTCCCTTGTCTTCCTGTAACGCAAACGAGGACTGGACCCTTCAGCCTCTTATCCAAGCCTTGTTCTACATTTCTTCTGCAGATGACCACCCTCCAATAGCCCGTGCTGTCAAGGACATGAGGGTACAGCCGGGAGAGCCAGTGATGCTGAGAGGCACAGAGAGCACGGATGACCGTGGGATAGTCAGTTATGAATGGAAACAGATCCTTGGCAGCCCCTCTGCGGAGATGAAGGTAGGGAGCTGCAGGGAATAAGCAGCTTGCTCACTGGCACCTGTGGTCTGCACTAAGTTGGTCAGTCAGAGCCCTGAGTTAAAGGTCAACTTGTCCTTCCCTCTTCAAGCCAGTCCACCCAGGAGCCTGTTCCCAAAAACTGTGGAGCGCTCCTTGTGGTTGCCCTCCCTCTCTCACACACTACTTAGAAGTGTCATTTTTGGCCTTATTAGGTCTCAGGCTCCCTGCACAGGTTGCTGTCAAAAGCCTTCCTAAGCAACACCTGACTTGCCTGGGTGGGAGCAGCTGAGAGGGCAGAGCTTCCATGCAAGAGCTGCCTCTGGTCCCAAGATCCTGTAGTTCAGTGGAGGGCCTTCTCTTAGTTTTACTCAGTCCACTTCAGTGCATTTCCTCTTCTGAGGAAATGTAGCTGAGCAATCCAGTGTCATGCCCTGCTTCTGTTCTCCTGGGGCTTTTCCTGGACTTTGTCTCTCATTAAAGCATTAAGTTCTTCCTCTTATTTTATCTGAGCTGGAGCAGAACTCACGACTCCTGTCTGGATCCAAGATCTCTGGGGTGTGAACACTGCCTGTTTGCTAGATGTTAAAAGTCAATTGTGGCTTTACAAGGGCAAATTATTTCTTTTAAACTTCTACAAAATGCTTTGGAAAGCCATGGAGTTGATATGGAGTTCTTGTGGCACCTTTTGGAAGAAGTAACAAATGAGTACATCAGGCCCATAGCTAATTTTGAGCATCAGCAGTGACAAACTCTAGAGTGCCAAGGGGTCTGTGTAATTCAGCAAGTGCTCCTTTTGTTTTCCCTTTGCCCTAGCCCAACCAAAGCAACTTCTGTGGAGGGGGTGAGGTCCCCTAATATGCTGTATTAACTGCATCAAAATTATATATGGCAAGGCTGTGTTCTTTTGCAACCTAATCAAAACCAGAGATAGCATGGAAATGAAGGTCCAATTCTGTTGTAAATATGAAAGAAAAGTTTGTGTCAATAATACTGTAGCTTTCTCTTCTGACAAAATAATTAAATACAGCTACCTTATTCCCTATGTACTAAGTAAATGATTCATAATAGGTTTTAAGTTTTAAAAAGTAAAGTAAAAACTACAGGTATTTCTGTCCTGTCTGAAGAGTTTTATTTTCCCTTGTGCTTCCACAATGCCCCAAAACGTAAAGTATCTAATTGTGTTTATGGTACTTGTTCTGTCTCTATTCCAGCTGAGTAGCAGTCCATGGGTTTGGGGGGATTGTCTAACACTGAGACATTTTTCATGTCAGACATCTGCTTGAAGGTGTCCGTCCAAGTTCCTTTCTCCCTAGTGCAGGAACATGGACCTTGCATAGCTTCAGTCACTCCTTCCTTAGAAGTACTTTTCTCCTACATAAGCCTTTCTTTTGCATTCTCAGAAGCATGAAGAAGATCAGGTAGAAATCTCCAACCTCCAGGTGGGGACTTACGTCTTCCAGCTCACTGTCACGGACACTGCACAACAGCAGGACTTCACCAACATCACCATCATGGTGTTGAGCTCTGAGCAGACAGAAGGTGAGCCTGAGCCCACACATGTCTACCTGGAGTCCTGGAGCCTGGGTGCTGCTCTAGCATTATTGGTGCTCTTCTCAGAGGGGTAGATGGGAGAAGAGCACAACCAAGAGCCTGGACTTGCATGTCAGCTTTTCCCTGCACCAGCAGTGCAAGGTCTCTGCATTCATAGTGATCTATTTTGGGGTTTTCATGTACCCTTGCAGGAGATGGTGCCTGTAATAACCCCATCTGCTCTGCCTGTCATTGCTCTCTGCTGGGTGACACCAGAGTGGATGAAGCTTGGGGTGCAATTGAGGTTGCAAAACAGGAGAATGTGAAAGGTCTTGTTGACTCTCTGGTTTTGTGGTGAAGGCCCTTAGGTTGCAGGGTAGGTGGAGTTGTCTGCAAGACATTCCGTGTATCCCTGGATTGATTTTTTTTTTACTTTAATGGTTTTGTTTAATAATGAAAATATTCAGCATTACTAGTGTATTAGGAATAAGGAGTCCTTGGACAAATGGTTGACTAGTAGCCAAGCAGGGGATGTCTTCTTCTACCTCAGGTACCATAAAAATATAAGAGCAGCCATGTCAAGTGATGCTAAAGGTCTGACCAAACTCCAATACACTGCATTCAACAGTGTGCAGAGGTTGGTACTTTGGAAAGAGTGCAAGAACATGACATGCTATCAGTAAATCTCTGCTATGCTTGACTAATCCCCAAGGATTTTGCAGCTGGGAGATTTTTTTTAAGCAGAAGATGGTGTCTATGTGTTTGTAACCATATATGAATCCCTTTCTGACTTCATGTAATCTTTGAAAAGCAGCAACCTCCTGAAGCACGGAGTTTCACAGCTTAACTATGTGCCCTGTGGAGATGCAGCTCCTTTTGTTTTATGGATGTGGCACCTTCTAATTTAGTTTTGTGACCCTCTCTTTCATATAAAAAAATTCATTCCATGATTCCCTACTCTCCTTCTCCATGGTCAAGCTTTTGTAAACCTTTCAGAGATGTCCTTTGGAAGCCTTCACATACACAAAACAGCAAGTCTTCCAAAAGGCTTACCTAACCCAGACCCTTTTCTGTTAACTTTCTTAACAGAGCATTGTTTGACTCCAAAGAAGGTGGGTTGGTGTCGGGGATCTTTTCCTCGCTGGTTTTACAACCCGAGCCTTCAGCAGTGTGAGGAGTTCATTTTTGGAGGCTGCAAGCCCAACAAGAATAACTACTTACGGGAAGAGGAATGTGAACTCGCCTGCAAGAATGTCAGAGGTGAGTCCTGCAAAAATCCAGCCCCCTCTTTCTCATAAGGATTGGGATGATCCTGTGGACAAGTACTGCAGCCTCTTGGCTTACACCTAGTTAGAGCCCAGTAATCTGAGGAGACTGGGATAATATGGATGGGCAGTCATTGTCTTAAGCTGCCAACATATCTGACCCAGCTCCTAAAGCACTGGACAGTGTCCCTGGTATTCCCCTGGCTGCAGAAGCCCTCACCAACTCTTTGTGTCACATCTGAAACCTAAATTCAGAGAGCAGCATTGTGCAGTTGGGGACCGGAAGTGCTTCATTCCCAAAATGAAATTGTTCTCCCTCCTTAGCACCGTCAAGCCACTGAGAACAATTTAGTGCTGCTCAGATAAATGGGCTGAGCCTCTGCCAGGTCCATTACAGTGCACAGCTTAAGAAGGTTAAAGCCTTGGAAAAGAAAGACAATTTGGAAATGGTCTAGCTTGTGGTGGGAAGTTCCCCTGTGCTCCTCCAGGCCTGGCTCACGTGGGTACAACTCATCTGGATCTCTGAGTGGTGGGCATGAATATTTCACCTCTGTAATCCAGGGCCTCCTTCCAGAAAATATGCTCTTCTCATGTGATACATGAAGGCAATATAAAGCTGATCTTAAGCTGACAAAATGCTCTGGTGGTAAATTTATTTTATTTTATTTTTCCCCTTGTCTCTTCAGGTTCTGTTGGTGGGCGACAACAGCCAGGTGAGTCTCCCATAGGACAGTGTAATCCTACTGCAAGCTTGGTCTGAGTGTCTCATGTCCATTCCTGTGGCTTTTGATTAGGACTCAGAGTGGAAAGTGAGGCACTGGAGACTAATTTCTTTATAAGCCTTTCACTTTCATGTCATAAGATAATTTAGGTTGAGGATTACCATTAGAGGTCATCTGATCCAACCCACTACTGAAAGCAGGTCCAGCTTTGAGTCACACTAGGTGGCTCAGCACTGTATCCAGTTCAGTTTTGGGTATCTCTGAAAAAGGAGATTTTACACTTTGTCTGGTCAAACTGTGCCCGTGTTTGATGACCCTCATTATAATTTTTTCTGCTTATATTGAATTGCTTTCCCTTGTTGCAGTTCCTGTCTGTTGCTGCTCATCTTATTACTGTGCTCCAAAATGAATGGCTCTTCTATAATTTCTGTCTTCTCCTCATGCTAGGTCTTGTGCTCCAGGCTCTTGCTGAGATTTACCCTAGTATGCCAGTGGTTTTTGTCACTGGGGAGCTCAGAACTGGTCACAGTACTCAGCACTTGGGACCACCTCTAGAGCAAAGAGGTTTGAAGTTCTTGCAGCCCGGTGTGCAGGTTTCAGTTTGGCTTTCCTAATTTAGTCCCCCATGCTTGGGCAATGTCTCCATATTCTTCCTGAGTAGCTCATTCTTGCTTCTACCTACTATGTACTTCTTTCTGAGGGGAAACATGGCTGTTTCCAGAGCAAAGTTTCCTTTATAAACAGGAATTTTTTTTTTTTTTTTTGAGTCTAGGGTGGCACTGAGGAGAGACCTTTACCAGTCTGCCTTGTTTCTTGTTTGCCAGCCTTATCAGCAGCTTTTAAGTCCTTCCTAAAGCATCTGGCAGGGAGAAACAATGAATTTTAACGAGCTATCTGAACTGTTTCTGATGCAGTATGCAATGGGAACTGTCAGCCCCCCTTCTTCAGATGCAAGGATGGTTGCTGCATTGATGCCTATCTGGAGTGTGATGAAACTCCCGACTGTGCTGATGAATCGGATGAGATGTACTGTGAACAATGTAAGTACTTTAAATTCTAGCTCAGACAACTTTACCATCTGCCCAGCAATGGGTCCAATGTAAATTACAGGTGCTGAGTCAATACTTTCTGGTGTCTTCTGTTCTTATCTCCTGACCCTGCATTATCTCTTTCCACAGTATGTTTGCAGGTTCTGCCATTTCCTGTATCTCTGCTGACTGCAGGAGATGACCTGCCTTCTGTGATGTTTCCTGCCTCTTAAATACGCTTTGACTCTCTTCTCTGCACCTATCTGTGAGACTTCAGGCCTGTCCTTCCAGCCCTTTTCAATATTTTTCTCACTGAATCACCTCACCTGCTCTCTTAGAGTTGGGCTATGGGGAAGAAAACCACTACTGCTTCAAGTCTGTCCAGTGGCACAGTCCCCTTAATATCCTCCTATGCTAATGTAAATGCACAGTGGTGAAATGCCCCAGTCCACCCTGTCTCCTCCCTTCTTCCATCCCTCCTTACCTCTTCTGAATTCCCATAATCTCCCTCCTATGTGTGGGTGTTATGTTGCCTTTTTAGTTTTGCAAGCCTATGATTCACCTCTCTTGTCCTCTCTTATATTCTGCACTAGTGCTCTTTTATATTTCTTAAAACCTGGAGTAACTCTTCCTATACTTCTTGATGGTAAACAAAAATAAGCACCCTTTGTGTTCCTTAGTTTTGTGTCTGTATCTGTGGATTTGAAATTGGGAAGAGTTTCTTGTTATTACATTTTATTTTTCCCATGTTTCTCTCATAGCTTTGAGATGTGTAAGAACATCAAATGATACCTCCCTTCCCCTAGCTTGTGATAACAAAGGAATGTGGAGGAGAGCCCTGTCTGCCCATGTCTGCATGGACAGAGGCATTTCTTTTCAACTGGCGAGAGAAGTTTTAACATGAAACGTTTCTCTTGCAGATGCTCGTGAGTTCAATAGGTTGCAGAAAATCAATGTCACACATAAGCAAGGTATGTATCATCCAGAGCACCTAGGCTGATCTCTGCCAGCTTTTGGTTTTTTCTTCAGTTTGTTGTTCCATGGTAAAACTGCTTACCTCTATGAATCCAAAACCAGGTGTAGCATCTGGGTAGTCCCTGTACTGAAAATGAGCAAGGGCCTGTTCTCTTACCTTGAGGACAGCTGTTGACAGCAGACTTTCACTCTCCTGCTTAAACTTTTTCCACACAGGTAGGTATCATGCATGTTGCTTGCTGGACACAGTACCTGGCCTGTAAAAAACCCTGCAGCATGGGTTTTTTTGGAAATAGTGCAAACCAAAGCAGTGTGGGGGACACAGCAATGTCTGTGCTTGATCCTGTATCTTTGCCTTGTTTGTTAAACTGTAGACAGTGGACCAGTCTCTGGGCTAATAGAGTGTATTCCAAGTCACTTAAATGCAGCTCAGGTATAGAGGAGACCTGAACTGATTTGTGGTTTCTGTGTGTCCAGGCTCTTCATGTTCCCTTCTGCCTCCCAGGGAGGACATGTCATTTCCACAGGGGAGTGAATCCACGGTTTACCATGACTGCACACTCTGATGTTCCTTTTTCTGCTTGCTAGTTGGATTTATGGCGGTGCCAGCTCACCTTAGCATTGCCAATTTGACCAACTGGCAACTGAGCAGTGGGGACCTGAGGGCCACTGTTCTGGCTATGGATTTCCTCTGCCAGAGTGCTTGTGCTCTTTTGTTGAGAGCAGAAAATTTTGCTGCTCTGGGAAGACACTGCTTGGGCTAAAGCACCTCTGCCTTTCTTTGCCAGGCCACTGTGTGGACTTGCCTGATACTGGACAGTGCACTGAGAGCATCCCCCGCTGGTACTATAACCCATTCTTGGAGAAATGTGACCCCTTCACCTACGGCGGCTGTGGTGGCAACAGCAACAACTTTGAACAAGAGGAAGAGTGTATGAAATCATGTTCAGGCATCACAAGTAAGCATACACAGTGAGGGCTGATCAAACTGGGAAAACCACTTCAGATTAAGTTCTGTGGTCCCAAAGAGGCAGTGCCATGGGAGCTTTCAGTTAAAGCTGCTCTGCTGTCAAACCCTGGCCATGACCCATAGTATGGCATATGGGAGATGGTGGATCTACAACATCTTTCTGTAACGCAGCCTGTTATTTCACAGAGCTGGAAAGCATTTTAGGTGCTGATGTTGAAAAAGAGACAAAGGACGATGACAAAACTAACCAGAGATATATTTGCTTTGAAGAGTATCTAACCACCTAGATTGGCTCCAGGTCTCCCCAAGTGAGAGGGAGGAAATTGAGAAAATCCTCAATGACACACACTAGCCTGAAGTTTTAAATAAAAAAGGGAAAGGGTTACACTGTACACTTGGTACCTATTGCTTTGGAGGCCAGCAGGAAGAATTCTGCCAAACTGTGTCTGTTAAGAGGCAAACCACCTCCCTTAGCTACACTGGGCCTCGCAGCCTGTCCTGAGAGCTCAGTACCACAGCTGTTGAGAAGGGATGCTGTGTGTGTTCAGTCACTTCAGAGCACTGGAAATATGCTGCTCAGAAACCTGTCTTATCCTGTGTTTCCAACCTTCTTTGTAAAACGTTTTTTCCCCCTGTTCCCAATTCAGAAGCAGATGTCATTGGCCGAAGGTGGGAATCATTTGAGTCTCAAACTGCTATGTTAAGTGAGTAACAATTTTCCCAAGCAATCTTATCCTTGTCCTAAAAAATACATTGTCTTTCGTTGCAAAGAGTAGCCTTCTCTCCCACACCCTTTGAAACTGAGGGAGCAGTGTGGGATTTGTGGGATGCTGGCAGTGGCAAGAAAGAGGTGCTACTGTGCAACTGTGGTCCATTTTTCCTGTGTCTGTGACTCAGTAGCTCATAGAGAAACTCCTGTTTTTCTTTCCATTAACTTGCATGAATATTCCACTGTTCAACATCAAAAAATGGGAAGTAAAACTCTTCCTAGGAGCCAATTTCACATAAGGACTACTAATTTCTACAAGAAAGAAAGCTCAAGTGGATATGCGAATAATGTCGAGTGCTAGATGTGGGGAAATGTGATGACCCTATACAACCTCTCTACAACACTGAAAAAGCCCAGTGTTATTGAAATACAAATTCTTTTAAAAATGTCACATGAAGGTTATTGTTCTTACATCCTAGAGATTGATTTAATCTTTAAATTCACACTCTCTCTCAAATGCATCATGTTTGACTGTCTCCACTGATGATGCAGGGTTTGGTTGGCTGGAGAACAAGTGCTCACACCACTGCCAAAAATACTTTCCCACAAACTCAGCCTATCCTCCATAGCTCACTCCCTCAGTGTTGTCCCAGCCAGGAGGTGCCTTCTCTGACCATCCTTTGGTGGCCTCCCTGTTGAGGTATGACACAAGGCTGCTGTTGCAGCAGGATTTGATATTCCTAGGGTTGTCAAATGGCCAAGTCTGCCAAAGTCACAGAGCAGCCTTTAGAGGGCGTGGTGCATCTGGGAAATGATGGGAAATATCATTTGAGAGAGACAGGCTGGCTGTGCCATGCAGTTACCATCTTTCTTCTTTGCCACTCGTGCAGTGACCACCCTGCTGACGTGCCAGCTGTTCCTCTTCTCTTGGCCAGCATAATTTCTGCAGCGGCTTTTGTGCTTGCTTTGTCCTGGCCACTCCTGCTGCATCAGAGTTTGTGGAGCATTGCTTCTAACATGTTCACATATTCCTGCAGGTGCCTTTGAGGTAGTGATTGCTGTGCTCCTCGGGATCTGCATCATGGTGGTCCTGGTGTTCATTGGCTACTTCTTTCTGAAGAAAAGGAAGAAGAGCAGCCACCGCCGTCAGCCTCCCACTGCGACCAACTCGACCCTCTCCACCACAGAGGACACTGAGCATCTGTTCTACAGTGCCACCAAACCAGTCTGACCTACAGCCTCTCTCTCCAGCTCAGCACTGGGGCACTCCCCAAAACTTCTGGAGTTCTGTTTATAGACACAGCTCTGTGCCTGAAGGACTCGTTCTCTGTGAAGACATTTGGAGCATCAGGCCAAGATTTAACTGTGATTTGGGAGTACTAGTATTTGTGATTGTCTAGGCTAGATGGCTGCTCTGGAAAGTGAGGAACTGGGAGCATTCTGTTGCTCTCTGACATCCATCTGTTCCTAACCTCAAGCAATCCAGTGAAACTCTGAATTACATCTTTTTTCCTGCTCAAACCTGGAGCACAACTTTGCTCAACTGCCTGAAGGAGCCTGGAACTGAATCTGTGTAGCATTCATGTTGGTGAATGGTGCAAACTCACCAGAGCCAGCAATTTGTTTTCAATGTCACTTTCTGCCACTTAACTTTGTATTTTTCTCCCCTTCTCCCAGTCCTCTGCAAGGTTCCCTGCCTTGCACTACCTGGTTGTGGTGCATCTCTTGAGGTCTGTGGGATTCACATAATCATTCAGACCTGATCCAAGGGCTCTGTGACACTGTCCAGCAGTTCCTGTTTTCAACATGGACAGAAACAGAAATACCTGCTTAAGTCATCAAGCTTTGTTTTTTAACAGAAAAGCACACCTAGACTTTTTGCTGGCTGGCTGCTGTGTTTCAGTCTCCTGTGTACAGTATGTGTTCACAATTTTTCTCTCTGTGAGTTGCCCTGGTTGCTTTCCCAGTGTTCAGTCTGAACCCAAACACATTGAGAGAATATCTGTTTATTCTCACATGAAGTAAATGTCCATACTTTTCCTGCTGATTGTGCAGGAAAGCTGCAGCTTTGATTTTACTGCCTGTTCCTCTGAGCACACAGCCTGACCTGAGTCCTGGGCATTTCTCAGAGCACAGGAGTGGGCTGGATACCACCAGCTAATGTCCACAGGCTTCCTTGCTCCTGCTGGCTCATCCTTCCTCGTGCAAGATCAGCCCAGCCCAGCTCTGGGAGGTCCAAAGCTCATCTCTGGCTCCAAGGCAGCATGTGAAATCCCCACTTTGGCAATGTTGTGGTCCTATATCTTCCCCTGTTGTCCCTGTGAAGTGAGATGCTTCCGAGCTCTGTCCTGCAGCATCTGCTGGTCCAGGCTTGTACCTCAGTGAGCTGAGGATTTCTGTTGAGTCAGAAGAAGCTATTTGTGAAGGGCCTGATGCACTGCCAGCTGTGGGGCTGGCACCAATCCCTAAACTTCCAGTGCCTGCTGCTCTTGGAAAAATGCTGTGAAGAGGGAGGAAATGGGTACGTGCGTGTGTGTGTGTAAGAAACATAAATCTGTGTACAGACTTTAAATGCTTGGACTCTTTCAGGGCAGAGTGGTTCTGGAATGCTCTGGTGAAACCATTCCCAGCTCAGGACAGGGCTCAGGTCTGTGCAGTGCAGTGGCAGGAGAGCTGCCTCCTTGGGCTGCCTGGGCTGAAAGGAAAGAAACTACTGCTCAGAGTCTGCTGGCAATCTGACTGCATGCCTCTCCCCATCACAGGCATCTGCCTTAGATTCCTGGGTCAGATTCCTCCGTTTTGTGATCTGTCTCATATAATTTCTTCCATCTCTTTGTTTTTCCCACAGCCTATCACGGCCTATGCAATAAAGCTAATGTCTTGATTTATTTTTTTGTGTGCTCACTCTGATAATAAAAAGGAGATGTTTGTCTTACCTGGCTTGGGAGTGGTGTCTGAGGAGCAGTGACCTGCAGAGGGGGCAGGTGCTGTTCCCATGCCTGCTATCTCACACCTTTCATCTTCCCCACTGTGATATCTCAACTGTGGTATCTCGGGAGAGCTGCTGCAGCAGCAGTCCCATGGCATGGGGAGCGCTGGAAGCAGGGGGTGCAACATATGTGGATACCTGAAGAGGAAACTACTGCATGAGGTGTTCTGGGAGAAAGATTATTACCCACTAAGTCACCCAGAGAGCAAGGCAGGGTGTAACCTGAAACTGGGTTCCAGCTGGTCAGACTGGTTTGGGTCTGAAACCAAGAGCAAGACACTATTCTAGCAGGAGTTGCTCTAACTGTGTCTTCAGGCTGGTGATACTCAAGAACTGCGATGTAAAGTCAGCTAAATGTAACTGGCTAATTGGCAGTGGGTTTGTAGGGCAACCAGCAGACCTGCACCGCTGACCGGGCTGCCCTGGCTGGGCCCGTGTGCTGCTCACACAGGAATGCATTCTCCCCGCACTCTGCTCTGGGCTGTGGGCCTTGCTCTGTCATGACCACGCCAACTCTCCCATCCTGCCATCTGCAGCTACTTACAGGTGTAAGTGCAGACATTATCCCTCCTGTCCCCTGAAGCACTCCTCCAGGAGCAGCTCTGCTGAGGCCAGCTCAGCTCAGCTGATGGGGTCACCGCTCCCCTCCCGGCGGTGACCCCTGGCTTGGGAGTGCNCGCTCCTCAGGGGCCAGGGGAGGCTGCTTCACTGCCTTACTGCCCAAGCAAGAACAGAGCTCGGTGACAGCTGAGCTGCCCCATTGCACTGGCTGTGTCGGACAGGGAGCACATCCTCCACGTTCCCCAGCTGCCAGGAGCACACAGCTGTGTGAAGCTAAGGGCAGAGCTGCTCCTCCTGGTGAGGAGCTCCTGGCATTCCCCACCGTTTCGCTGTGGAGCAGGAGGCTCCAAGGTGTGGACCTGCCCCTTGTCCTTGCAGACAATGCCTTCCCCACCGAAGTCAGTGTTTTCCAAAGGGTTGTTTGCAAGCTTTGAGGAGCCAGGCTCCTGCCAGGCCCCAGGAGCTGCTGCCTCGCTAAGGGGAAACTACTGTTCCTTCCCATTGTCCAGCCTGCCTGTTTGTGGTGTCACCTGTGCAGAAGGATAACCCTCTGCCTTTCCTGACCAACAAAGCTGCTTATCACCTTGCTTCGACTATCAGGAAGGAGGATTTGCCTGAGCTTTTGTCTAAGATTATTCCAGCAGGCTGGAGGGGACCTTACAGGGTTTGTGTGGCTTACTGGCCTGGATGCAGGAAAGCATTAGCTCACAGCTAAACATTGTGTGTCCCTGGCTTCTCAGGGACACAATGGCTCTGCAAACAAATGCAGCAGCTGCCCTCACACAACAAAGGATGGCTCCACAGTGGCAGGCCAGTTCCACACACAAAAGCTGCAGTGGGGTGAAACTTTCCGATAAGTTACGTTAGCCCTCAGGCCTAATTTATTGCCTAAGGAAGAAATTATTTTGGTTTTGAGACCAAATTGTTCATTCTGGTTAAAAAGAGGAGCTCTAAAGCTGGGGGAAAGAAGGAACAGTTTTGTGTGCAAGCACTGTATAATGTAAAGACAGATCTTGAATCTCATTTCTGCCTGCCTTACTTCAAGCATTAGGAATGACCAGACTCACTGCTACCGCAGTGTGCTTTGAGCTCCTAAATGGCAAATGCAGATTTGAAGTCTAGTCCACCACATCGTAAGCAAACCTGGCTCACTAAAATAGTGCCTGCGTGAAAAATAGCCTTCTTCCTGGACAATCTCTCTTTTTCTTTTTCTCCTTGGAAAAATGGAGAGAGAAATAGGAAACGCTTTTCCTTGGTAATCAAGCCCAGAACTGCATGTTATTTTAATAGCTTGTAGTCACAGAGAAATACAGTCACCTCTAGAAATTCTAGCAGCTCTGGTCTCTTCTGCAGCACCTAACAGGGCATGAAGGATCCTTTCTGCAAGGAAACTTGGCTGACCAGTAAGTGTTTCCTGGGCAAAGTGCCACATGAGGCGTGACAGAGTTTGTGTGGCCCTCATTTGGTAGCTGGCTCGCAGAGATGTCCTCATCTCCTGCTGTGTCAGGAGTTTTGAAACTAACCATCAGTTCCTGTAACAGCTTTAGAAGATTTTGCAGAGACCACCCAACGTTTAATTACCATCTTCTCCAAGTTGCCCAGAGCCAGCCTACATGAGAGGATACACAAAATGACAGTGAGCAGCTGATGGGAGATGCAGAGGAACAGGAGCCCTGCTGGAGCCAGCCAGGCACTCCGATAGGAAGGGAATTTTTCCACAAGTCTCAGTGCATACAAAGAACCTGTGTCTTTGTTCTCTGCCCTGACACACCTGACCCACATGACAGCTGCTTCAGGATTGTTAAAAAATATTTCTGAGCAGTTGAAGCAAAACAATGGTCCAGAAATTTGAGCTGCTGGGACTCCCCCAGCCAGAAACTCTTCTTTAAATGAAACGATAGTGCCCCTTTCATGTAGGCACTGTGAGAGCCCTTCCCTCCCTCAGCTGCATCCCCAGGGGCCCCAAGACTCCTGACTCCACCACGGGCTCGGAGCTGCCCTGCTGCATTTTTTATTCCGTACCGGGAATTGTTCAGCCAGAGCAGCGGCCCAGGGTGGTTCGCCAGCTCCTTTTGAGATGTCCACAAGAGGGGGCAGCAATATCTTAATATCCCTCTTGGTGTTGCCTTGGACAGTACTGTCGAAGCAGCAGGGACGTGGTGCACTGCTGGAGCTGGTGCTGAGGTGTGAGATGGGAGCCTCTGTGAGCTCCCTAAGGTGTGAGGTCCTGTTCCTTTGGTCCCCATCTATATTATGGGCTATGTTATGGTCTGTATTACCATACTTCCCCAGATCTCAAAGCCTCATATCCACCTGCAAGACAGGGGAGAGGTGGTATAACCTTCAGAAGAACAGAGGATTGACTTAGGGTCACCCACATCTCTTGTGGGTGTTCTGTGCCCTGGGTTTACTCCCCTTTGGTTTTGTATGGGTTACACAGAGGAAGTCCCAGATACTGGGGTCACCAATCCAGCACCAAAAACTTGTCAGTGAGACTTAAAAAAACCCCACCTCTACAGGTGCTTCTCTTTCTTTAACTATTTGGATCAGTTTTCCAGATTTCTTTTGCTGACTTCTACTGCTCTTCCCAACATACACACTACATTTTGAAAGAAATAAGAGACTTCTTCCCAGTAATCAGAGGACTCCATGCAGTAGAACCTTCATTAAAACCAAAGCAAGCCAAAACAGTTCTTTTAATAGACTATCATCAATTTTGGAAGCAGGTAGCTCTGTCTCCCAAGCTTTGCCATACAACCCGTCTCTGCAAATCTACATTGGAGGATGAAAGGGCATTTGTGACACACTTGGGGAGGCTCAACAGCTCTGGGGAGCTGTGAGGTCATTGCATGGACCATGCAGCTCTGCAGGCGAGCAGACAGGAGCTGCCCGCAAGGATGCAACGATCTTATTCTAATATCCTTGCTAGAGGTTTTTGGTGCATGGAGTTTCTGTTAAACCAGTTTGAACTGGTTCTCTCTCATATTTAGAAACTATCCCTGCTTATGCTGTAGAATTACACCCTGTCAACAAATTTTCCTTTCCCTCTCCTCTTAGTACTTTGGGACAGGGTACCTCTTCTCCCCTTTACCCCAAAGCCTGGGCTAATCTGTCTTAAATGGAAAACGGATTTCCCCAGGAATCACCTCTTGCCATGTCTTCTGCTAGCTGATCCATCCACCACTCCTCTGCTGCTCAGCCATGCAATTTTCATCCTACTTCCATTTATCTCCCCATTCAGCAACTAAGGGACTGGCCAGAGACAGAATCTGTGCAGAGCACAACCCCTCCAGTAAAGGGAAGAGCTGGCACTGTGTGTATGTGCCCAATACCATTCTTCCCATCACCTTGTATATGCACATTCTCAGCCAGGGAGGCTTTATCTTCTCTCTTTTCTCTTGCATTCCCATCACATTACCATCTTAAATATTCAAGGCTGTAAAACCCATGCAAATACCCAGCCATCACAAAATGAGTAAGCATCTGGAGGGCTCTGCTTGGAAACAGTCAATGTACCAGACACTGCCATTTGAATATTAAAATGTTGTGTACTGGGGGAACTTCCACTGTTGGCAAACCCTGGGGCAAGTGGGTGAGGTCCAGAAGGAGGTCCAAGTACCAAGAATATAGCTATTTGTTTTCATCCGTATTTTTCCACACTAGGCTCCTCTTTCTCCACAAGGCCCTGGGTTCACAAAACTGATCTAAGATCTCACATGCTGCACCTCACAGCTGATGTTTCACAATCAACTGCAGCTTCTTCCAGAATATATTTGTCTCTGTGCACTGGAGGTGAGCTGTGCTCCATCAGATGGGCATGGTTTTCATATTGCCACGTTCCAGGCAGGTCCATTTGGTGGGACAGACTGGAAGGGACTTTCTCTTTCTCTGCTGGGTGAGTTTTCTGCTGGGCTGTCCTGGCCTTCTGTGTGATGGAAGCCTCTAGCTAAGGGTACAAGGCAGGTCTGGACTCCTGGGTGAGCATCAGCCTTCAAAGCTGATGGTGGAAGTTGAGCACAAAGGCACAGCTCAGTATTACCACTCTGTCCTACAGCTAGTCCCTATTGAAGTAGTTCTACACTCATTTAGCTTTCCTCACATTAGTGCTGCTCTCCCTGAAACATCCTGGAAAAAAGCAATTCACATTTCAGGGCTCTATTTACTGTTAGTATGGCTCCTTGAACCAATACCCCAGGGCACCAGCTGGCAGAAGAGAACTTATAAGAGCATGGCTTGGAGAGCATCTCTGAGGGAAGCTACCCAGAAACATCAAAGCATACCAGTCAGTCCTGACATCTCCCCTAGTCCCATGTGTTCTGGCTCTACAGTGCTGGGCTGAGGCTCTAGGAAACTGCATCCAGGTTCTGGCTGTTGTCCTGCAAGTCATGTTGCTGTTGGCCCTCCCCGTGGTTCAGAGAGCTTTCTCCTGCATCATTTGTAGCAAGGCTGGTGTTCGGGCAGGCACTTTCCCTGCTGTTCTGCTTTGGCCCACAGTGCTGAAGCTGAGGAAGCCCAAGTGCTGCCCTAAACTGCCCTCATCTGCCCTTTCACATGGACCCGAAACCTCATGAAAGGCTCCTGCTTCCCCCATGCCTCCAGGCTTTCTGCAAATTGCCTCATCCAGCTGCTGAGAAAAGGGGGCTTTCCCAGCTTCCCCCCCCCCCCCCCCCCCCCCCAAAAAANNNNCCCCCCCCATCCAGGTTTATGTTAATTGTGTAATTGTGTGCGATTAGCCAGCTGTGGGCTGTAAACTCTTCTGACAGTCTTTTCCAAGGAAGCCATGAGGAAAGAGCCAGGAAACAGTGGTGGTGAAGCCTGCATATAAACTGCAAAAGCCTCTCCCTTGAGCCTGGATTTCTGCAGCAGGAGGAGCAGGCTACAAATGCCCAGGAGTGCAGTGTCAAGTAGAACCTGTCTTTGGGAGAAAAGCGACCACTTATTTTGCATAAGTCACCTGAGACAGCAGGCCAAATATTTCCTGGCAGAGCTGTGTGTGTGACCATCAGCAGGTCAGGAGAAAAGCCTTTTTGTTTTGTTTTTTTTTCCAGAAGTGCTGAAGAGCTCGGCAGGTTTCTAGGCTGGAGGGAACCAAGCCCTTTGTCCCTGCTCCCCTTCCTGTACTCAGGAAAGTTCCTCCAGAAGACTTTGTGGCTAGGGTGATCACAAGCCTCAGAAAACCTACAGACTGGGCACTTGAGCCTCCTTTTACTTCCTGTCTTTAGCAGAAGCAAAGCAGAAATGCCTAGTGGTTGTCTCCAAACCTTGAGAAGAAACTGAGGAAATGAGGATGGCAGAGAGCACAGGATGCTTGTCCTTCCCTGGGAGATGGCTGTTTTTCCTGACTCTGTCTACCTAATGCCCCTTCTACTTCATAGCTCCTAATGAGCTTTCCTTCTGAGATCGCCTAATTGATATGTAATTAATGAAATCCAGAACAGTTAATCTCAGTTTGTAATTGGCTTTGGAGTATGCTGCTTCTGTTTCAACATTGAGAAGGGTTTGTGTGCCCATCTGTTTGTTGTTTTGAGTGCTGCCTCTTCTTATCAAGCTCAGAGCTTGGTAAGATGATACAAAGATCATACTTTGTAGGGTAGGAGAAAGGCTCTGGATAGGGAGTGTCATTACTCTTCTGTAAAGGGAGGATCATGTCGAACTCCAATGACTTGTGAATATATCTGGCCCTGTAGCCAGGGCCTTCTCTGCCGTCCCTTTCAGCAAGCAGATGCACCTTGAGGTGCACAGCAGAGATCACTGAATCCTCCTCTGTCACTATCCACTTGCTTCCCAAGTCCTGCAATGGAGATATCACAGGTGTATCAGTGTTTCCTCTCCAGAGCCACTTGTGGTTCCTGCACATGGACCTGTGGCAAGGGCTGCCAGCTGACTGGCAAACTCATTGCAACACGTCTCGGCCACCCCTCCTCCACAGGAACAGGACCAGCAAACAAACCCCATGCTCAGTGCTGCTCAGCATCCCAGTTCCCACTGCAGTCACTGGGCAGACTGGGCTGTGGTCAGGCAGCAGACAGGTAGAACCAGTACACGAGGCATGACTGGGCTTGTTCAAAGTCTTAACTTCCTATTGCTCCTTTGCCCCTCTCCCGTTCACTTTCCCATAAACTCTACCTTTGTTTGACTCTCAGCACACCCTCCTTTCCTGTCTTTCTGTTTTTTTTTCCCCAGAGACTTCTGATATGCATTGCAAGATGTCTGGAACTGCCAGACCGTGTGGCACAATCCAAATATCACAGCATCAGGCAGGAGATAGCATCTTTCTCCAGCTGTCTCTCTATGTTCCTGGATGCTGTAAACTTTCTGCACCAGATGTAAGGGTGTCAGGAAAGGAAGTGGTAATAATTTTTTCCCAGTTGGAACCACTTAAGAGATTTTTGTCACTGTGCAAAACACTCAATAGCTGTCTGGGTGGGACACTTGCAAACTTCGCAGAAAGCTCCGCAGGAACTCTAATGATTGAAAATACACCTGTCTGTAAAAAAAAGAGTGCCTTTGATTCAAAGAAAGCCAACTTCATTGACTAAACAGTGACATTCAAGATAAGGAAATGTTCACCCCAGTATATCCACACTGGACCCACACTCCAGCTCCTATCTGTGGGAGATGTCCAGCAATTGTGTGAAGGTAAAAACAACCTGGCTGTTCTCTCACCCAGCTTAATGGTGCATTTCAGCAAATATGAACCAAACTGTCCACTCCAGAGTGCCTTTTATCTTCTTAGAGCAGAAGACAAAACAACTCCTCCTTAAAATGTTCATAGCTTGACTAGCCACCCCCTTGTGATCAGACTGCTGCTTATGTGACATGGATTTGGGGCTGTCTGCTGAGATGTTGTGCTCCCAGTGTCTTGGGTAGATTCTTGTTAGTCCAAACCTGTTGGGGACAGAGTCCTTGTCCCAGCTGAAGCAGTAAGGAAATCAGCTCTCTGCCCAGTTTTCCCTGGGAAAAAAAGTGATGATCAGGCGCCCAGGCTCCTTACTAAGAACACTGTTACAAGGGAAAAGATTATGCATGGTGCATCTTAAAAGCGGCCACTGCAAGCAGTGAGACAAACCATGCTTGGTTCCTAACAAAGTAAATTCTTGTTTGTGCTGCAATTAGAGTGGAGTAATACATGTTGCACACAATATGGTCCAAATTTCTCATAGAGATGAGTGTTGTGTAGCTGGGCACAGCTCAGGAGCCAGCCCCAGCGTGACTGTAATTGTGAGGCACAGCAGTCCTTTGAAACTGCTTTTGAATGCAGGGCTGGAAAGGGCCTCCTGACTCATGTCCACTTACCTTCTATTTTAGATAGCTTTGTCATCTAGTAGTTTTCACAAACAAGACATGCTCAGTCTCCAAAGAAAGAGGTTGTCCTTACAGTGTTCCATAAGATTAGCAGTGAATCTCACAAAATAAGAGAGATTTCAGAAATTCTTGAGGTGTCTAAAGAAGCTAAGACTGCTGATCTTCTCCAGGGCAAATTAGAGGGACTACCCTGCTGTCCCAGCATCCCTGTTCCTCTCAGGCAAGGGTAAATAGCAAAGAGGATTCTGCCATGGCCAGTGACGCTTTCTAAGTCATTTGTTTGCCAACCATACTTGGCCAAAGTTTAGACAGGGTGAAAGGAAAGCAAACCTCCATGTTTTCATGACAAAATATATTTTAACATAGCAAGATCTGTTTGCTCATTTAGTTTAAAAGCCCATCTGTTTTCAATATTCCCAAACTCTCAGGAAGCCCCCCTCCCCTTTGCATGCCTCTCCAGTCCCCAAGCCTTAAAGTCTTGCAGGTTGTCATTGCTGAATTGAGGCAGCTATTTAAATCAGGGATGGGGACTCCATTGATGCTCTCTGCTTCACAGATATAAAATAAAGAGATCTACCCAGCTCTGAGGAGTTTATTAGCTGATGCAAGCATGACCCATGCTATCTAAACCTCCAGGAACCAAGTCAGATTGATGCTCCACTGATAAACGTATCAGCAGCTGAGGAGCTGTGCACCGTGAGGCTCCCATAATTATTAACTCTGGTTCAAAGGCTTCTATGCAAAGGAACAATGGGCACCAAAACAGTTTTGTAGCCTGTTATGCACCAGAGTGTTTTGCTGTGAAGGAAAGGCTTGCCCTGTCAGAGAAGCCTACTTTTCATGTCCCTGTCCTCTTCACAGCACAAAGGTAATTCCTACTGGTAAGGAGGCTGTTGTCCACCTTTTAAGAACAGAAGCCAGGGATGTACATACTGGCTAAGGAGATAAAAAAAAGGTTTTAGTAAAAGTGTCAAAAAAATGTTCTTCTCATTGCAAATCTGTCCCTATTATCAAAGTATTTCCCTGTCACCAGCAGTGCCTGAGATGGAAGTGACAGCTCATTTGTTTTGCCTTCACTGCCAGCAGTGAAGCACATCTGTGCACGTCATTAAGTAGCGTGCAGAAGACATTTACGTTTTCTCCTCATGTCCATTTTTCCTCTTTGCTCACCGAGCTGAGGTTCTGCCTTTGAAAATAAGCCTGTGTTCGGAATCATCTGGAAAACTATGGGATGTGAGCTGCTGCCCAACCAGACCCTGCCATCTCAGGGTGCTCCCAGAGCTGCTCTCACCTACGTCAGAACCAGCTTCTTCTTGTGCAACTCTGCAGTCAGCCATGCATATTATGACTGGGCAGCTTCCTTACTCCCAGAGCAGTATTTACTTTGCAGGGGAATGCTTTGTGTAAAGCACTCATTCCCTGCTCACTCAGCAGAGCTGAGGCAGCACCTCACACACGGAGTGAGTCCCTCCAAGGTGCTTTCCAGCCCTTATGAAAGGCAGGCCTTTTTCCATTTCCCTGGGTTTCTTAGAACTCTGACCCTTCTACACAAAATTAGATTACCCCTTAGCCTTTCATCTCTTCACTGGGATGTGGTTTATTTTCAGTCAGTTTCTTTTCTTCCTGCTCATTTTTCCTTCTTGACCCTAGAACAGCAAAGCAGTGTATTTGCACAGCATCCAGGGCTAGAGAAAGTGCATCCATGTTCTTGCAGAAGAGAGGAATTCTGTCCTAGGTGATGGACTGCTTGGAGGGAAAGGGAAGAAATAAAAGGGCAGTGATCCTCATGGAGTTATCCCAGCAGCCTCCTAACACTCGTACTTTTCCATCCTCATTTCACAGCATGGCAGGTGTGATATGAAATGCTCTGCTTCCTGACCAGCCAGAGAGCTTGTGCTGGAAGTTGTGAAGGAAGTGCAATTTTAAACCACCAGACTTCTTTTGCTCTCCTGCAAATGCTTGCTTGGATGTCTGGGGGTAGAGGCAGGCCGGTAGGCCAGGGTCACCTGAGTGTTTATTCACAGTCAGGATCTCTGACACGGACTTCAGCAGTGTGTGTTGGCAGGCTGAGCTGAATAACAAAAATATGAATTAGTTAGTAATACATAGTATCTACTTCATATTGCATAATACTAAATTTTGTTTTTCTTCCAGGTGCTGCAGCTTCTCTGGGGCATATATTTATAGTGCTTTGGAATATTTCTGGCAAATACTCCAGTGCAGATTTTAGTTATGACCTACACCGAACCCCAGGATTTCTGTAGGACAGAAAACTTCCCCTCTAGGAAA
This sequence comes from Hylia prasina, assembly GCA_013397195.1. NCBI lineage: Eukaryota > Metazoa > Chordata > Aves > Passeriformes > Sylviidae > Hylia > Hylia prasina. The sequence continues at coordinate 566,399 of VYXD01004543.1, forward strand.
CCATGAATTCTTTCTCTCAGAAATGAAAGAAGCAGCATGGTGTGTTCACCTCTGAGAGATCTCTTTTCCCACAGACACGAGGGATCTTGAAAGGGATATCCTTCAAGCCAGGACTCTTATGGTATCAGAGCTGCAAAGGCTGAAGGTGAAACTTGTCTCTTTTCAGCAGGAAGGCAGGAATCCTGAAGATGACCAAATCAGGCATGGTCAGTGTGGCTGGGTTTCTCCAGGGTTCATAAAGACTCACTGTTGAGAAAAAGTCCAGCTGCCCTGGTGGCATTGTAGTGGGTTATCACCAAAATGGGACTCCTCCACACAAAAATCTATTGAAAAAAAAAAATCTATCAAAATGTAAAGTGTTGGTTAGACAATTTCTAACCCTAACCCAGCACCAGCCTGTAACCCTTTTATCAGTTATCCTGTGTGAGATGAAAAGACAGGTATGCAGAGTACATGAGGCTGTGTAGTAGTTGGGGCTTGCTCCCTGCCAGGAGAGTTTCCCAGGAGTAGAATGACCAAAGGCAACAGCTGAGATCTCCAGTCAAAGGAGATGTCTGGGAGAACCTTGTAGGGGGAAGAGATCTTGCAATGAGTCACCCTAGGCTCAGGTCTGATATCCCTGCCTAAAGAGGCAAAGGTAATTGCCTCTGATTAATGCTGGCAAACTTCTGTGAACTTCAGTGAGGATATGAAAGGACTGACATGCCTCTTTGAGATGGGGGTAAGATAGAGTACAGCCAAGTGTGGGAAGAAAATTAAGCTGAGATGTAGTTTTTAATTACCAATAAAGCCATGCTCTAGAATAGAGGGTAGAGAGCAGGACTTGGTCTCTTCCTACTCTTTTGTGATCCTTGATATATAGAAAGAAGTTTAGGGAAGAGCAACCTGAGATTGCTGTAGAGTCCCATTTGTAGCATTTAAATGCTTATGTTGCCCCCTCACCCTTTCTTGCTCAGAGGCTGTAATTATTTAGACCACAGATGTAGCCAGATATTTCCAGGGCATTCCAATAATACATGGAAGGGCAGCATCAGTGAAGTCAGCACTGATATTTAGCAGAAGAAAAACTACATTTTTACTGGCTATTTATGTGGATGAGGCAGGAAGAAGGCTGTACCCCAGAGTGTGCTGTTTCCTCTTGATGAACATTCCAGGTGCTCAGCAGCCCTGCTCTGGTCTCACCTCTGGAAAAGGGAGAGGGGAATGGTCCAAGCCATGCCTGGCAGCAAGTGGCAATGGGAGGCTTTTGTGCCACTTGGATGCATCTGTTTGCACCTCCAGAGGCATGGTGAGAGCTTGGTGGTGGTGAGCTTGCTTTGTCCAGCCACGTCAAGTATTGTGACAGCAGCACAGACTTCAGCCTGGGTTTGGACATGACTGCTCAGGCCACCAGCTGCTTACCCAGAGACCTTGGCCTTCTTGGAGGCCTGTGCTGTTCATCAGCTGCTCTTATCTACTCAAGTCTGCAGAGGTGTCTCAATATTCAAAATGCCTCTTCCTCTTCTGCCCATTCTAAAAACAATAGACTCAGAGTGGGATGCTGTTTCTCCACCCATAATTAAAGCTAGTTCAGACTCTTGTTCTGGAAGAGTTCCTGCTGCTGCTGGGCTCTCAGACTTCCTATGTGGTATCCTCTCATCCACATGGGCTGTGGCTATGCTCAGAGTTCTGCCTGTGCTACAGGCATCACGTGAAAGCAGCAGAACAGACATGAATGTCCCACATTCTGCTCTTGGGTCCATCTCTTTATTTTGTCTGGGGACTTGATAGCTGTGTGAAGACACCATGTTTCAGTCTTCCTCCTCTCCCACCACATCACCAAGGTGGAATATGCACTATTTAAGTATCAATAGGCGTACAGCTTCATTTTAGTAATCTCCTAACTTTGCAGACCATAGGATTCATATTTCCTTCAACAGCACTAAAGTTTGAAGATATTTGCTCTCAATGAGTACTGTTTCTCCCTTAATTACCTGAATCCCAGAGCTGGAGGTATAACCAAGAGAGTTTGATTATCCAGGTCTCTCTGGAAACTCACAGAATGCAATAATGGAGACTGCTATCTAGACACATTTCAGGACTTTTATCCCATTTTGAGGACCATAAGAAGAAGCATTGTGATGTTCCTGGCAATAACCCTTCCCGGCTATGGCACCCTGTGAGTACCTGTTAATAAATCTTTATCATACCCCATGGAGGGGAAGGAACTCCATTTTGCAAATGGAAAAGGGAAGTCATTCATCCAAAACTACACAAGGAAATTATGTTAAAGCCTGGGATAGTGCTTCCAGGTTTCTGATTACCTAAATTATATTTAGACTTGCCTTCTCTCTCAACACCTAATGCAGCATCTTTATTTTCCAAAAAGAGATGTTTGGAGATAGTGAATAAGTGCACTGCATGTAATAGGATAGGATACTGCCGTTACTGGTACTCACAAGGCAGGCAGGCACTGCGGGAAATCCTCTTCCTCCCAAAGTATGGTTGTATTTTATTTATTAGCACAGAGTCCCTGTATTTCAGGTTTAGCATCCTTCGACAGGAGTTTTGTACATGTAAGCCTTTACTGTTGGATGCTAATAATTTATTATTCTACAAATCTATTTGGCTTACAAGAAATAAACCATATCATCCTGCAGAAGATATCACAACATTAGATATCCTCTCCTACCCTCCCTTCAAATTATACACTGCTACCGTGATCATATTCCAGGGTGGCTGACGTCTTTCATCTGCTCTGTGTTATTAAAACCCCTTAGCAAGTGGAATGAAAATTCCTCTGTGCTATGTATAGCACCATGTGTACAACTATCCGTGGCTGGGAGTACAGCCTGGGTACCCACACTTGGATCTTTATGGTTTGGGTTTTGCAAGCCTTTTTTTCTCCGTGCCCGCCAAGCCTCTGGCTGGCCGGTGGCATTGGCACTCTGCAAGAAGCCTGCTGCTCTCCTTTCCTGGCAGAGGTTTCACAGGGTTTCAAAGTCTCCCTCCACTGCGGTTATTAAAGGCTTTTGTTTATCTTGTGAAATCTGCCCCGTGAATGCTGACATTGACTGAAGCGCTGGGAGAGTTTCCCTGACTCTTCCTCTCTCTGTCTCTCACGGGTCTATTCCCATGAAAATGATCTCAGGTGTGCTGTGCGTCATCAGTCTGCCCCGGGCGCTGCCTGGCTTACTGGCAGGGAAGATGAATGCGCTGTTTCTGAAGCTCTGCCCGTAGCTGGGTGCTCCTCCTGGCTCTGCGCTGGGAAGAGCCGCCCCAGCGGCTCCGGCCGCGGCGGGCTCCGGCTGTCCCCGGGCACACGCCGCTCCCCACGCGCGGCCCAGCAAAGGGCTCCCTGCTGGAGGGTCTGCAATGCCATCCGAAACCCATGTGCACCGCTTGCGCCGCATTTTCCCAGCCTCTCTCCCATCCAGCCCTGCAGGGTGCCGCCTCTGACGGGAAAAACCGAATCCTCCCAGGATGAGCTCTCCTTCAGCACGTGATTCTGACTTTCCCTTTTGGATGAGAAAGGATCTCGAGTCCGTAGGGCTGAGGTGTTGACGCACCTTCCAAGGGAGATCCCAGCCAGATCCTTAGCAGATTCCAGCAGGATCCCTGCGTCCCTGCTGCCACTGAGCAATGTAACCAGGTGTTTACCTGGAGAAGCAGAGGGTTAAGCTTGGTGGCAGGGTGAGATGCTTATGAGGATGGTGGAGGAAAGGGCAAGCCCAGAACTTGAGTGCTCTGAGCTCCCTGCGAAGTTAAACACATGTGATGGCACACATCATGATGCTTAGGAATCACCGGGGCTGTCCCCACCAGGAAATTCCAGCATGCCACCAGCACAATGATTGGCAGTGCAGCCACAGGAAGGGGGCTTTGCTGTCTGTGATTGATCCCCTAAACTGTCCTCTCTTCCACAGGAGGTCGAGCTCTTCCACCCTCACCACCAGCAGAGCCAAGTCCCATGGGTGGGCTCCTGCTGCCAGCTGGGGAGCAGCAGGCACCAGGCCTGGCTTTGAGGCTGCCACTGCAGTGCTTCCTTCTGTGCTGAAAGCCTGGGGAAGGTTTCAGCAGTGCCTGGCTCGCTTTCTGAGAAAACAAGGAAAGAGCTTTACCCTAGACCCTGGGAAGCCCGTGTATTTTCATTGTATTTTAATTTTAAGAGATTGTCTGCCCCGCCCAAGATTATCTCATGGGAAAGAAAAGCCTGGCTCAGTGACTCGTGGTGAAACTTGTCCCCGAGCCAAATTTCTTTGCACCTGATGTTCCTCCATAGCAGCAGAAACCAGAGTATTTCAGTTCACAACACTGCCCTAGGGGTAGTGCTGGGGATAAGGGGTTGGAAGGGGAGGATGGGACCCACATCTCCTCCTGCTTCTCCAGAACAAGTCCTGCAAGTTTGGATGCCGAGCAGCTCAGTCTGGGAGCTGGAAAGGGCACGGTGTCACCCTGGGAACGAGGATCACGTGGGGCTGCAGCAGAGGGAACCTGTCTCAGGGATAAGTTGAGACATACCCTGCCCTCTTGTGCAATAGGTCTTTGCAAGTACAATGCTGTATTTATATGGTGGGAACGGGGAGCCCAGGGCTGGACTCTGCAGAGGCATGAGTAAGCAGCTTCCAGGAGGCCCAGGTGCCAGCTGGGCCAGCTCTTTGATTTCTTTTCTGGGAGCAGATGCAGACTAAGTGCTGGGTCTCAACCAGCATTCTCCAGTACAGGAAGGACAGTCTTATAGTTATACTGTAAAGTTCAAGCAGTTTCTTTGGATAAATGCTTTATCTCCCAGGCTCAGTACAAAGTGATTTAGCATGGTTGAAGAGAGGCAATGATGTAAAGCAGACCCAAGATGTACAAGCAGGCCATGCAGCTGAGGACATCATCCTGGGCAAAAAGCACTCTCAGCAGAATGGAAGAGCAGCAGTTCAGTTAGCACAGGCTGTGAGAGGACAAACATTCCTTGTGGTGACAGCATCTGTTCGAGCAGTGCCTCTGCTCCCTTATGCTCTTCTAAGGTGTTCCCCTGCTGTTCTTTGAGAGATTGCAGAAAGGACCAATCTAGCCAAAATTAGGGTCAGGAAGGCATTAAGAGCAAAGTTGAAGCAGATTACTTAGCTGTCACTAGAGCTGAGAAAAGTCAAATCAGACCCCGATTCCAAGCTGGGCCTAATTGATAAATAATGTTAACCTTGAAGGAAAAAGCCAGTTAGCACCTGAGAATTAAATTGGGGAGTGTTAAGAAAGTGATAAGGTTGTTAATGCAATCACACCTCTCTCAGGAAATGGGGGGAGGATGCCATTCCGAGGTAATTGCATTTCAGCAGGGTTCCTCCTGCTGGACTCATGTCAGCTCCTGACCTGGTAATAGTTCAGCCTGCCCCTTCAAAGTAAATGGGATGTAACTTTTAGGGCATGAAGATCTCCAGAAGGAGTTTCAGACTTGCACTTTTGGTGCTGGAAGGAGGACATGCTAATCAGATGAAACTTGGCATTATTTTGGGGTTTAATTCCCAGTCAGGGTTCAGCGGAAGCTGAGGAAAGTATTGCTAGCTGGAAACCTTTTGGCACAGTTAAGCCCATTTAGGGTGCAATACCTACAGAAAAAGGAAAGTAGAGGTCGTTTCCATACTGTGTCCCTACTGTTGCTGACATCCAAGCTCAGGTCCTTTGGAGATGGCAGCTGAGAGTGGCAGTGAGCACATTGGCTTCATGTGGATTTACAAAACATGGTGTGTACCTGTATTGAAGTACTTGTACTGTTGTACTGTTAACTGCGCTGGGTCTCAACCAGCATCCTCCAGTACAGGAAGGACAGTCTTCCTTATCAGTTACTCTGCTGGATGCAAGGATATTGCAGGAGTCTGCTATCCAGGATCCAAGTCAGAGCCCTGAGCAAGAAAGAAGGTACTAGAGAGTTTCAAACCTGTAGGAATGCTGGTGCTTTTAGCATTTGATGCTGAGCTTTGTGCTACGGAGCAAGTGAGATCAACTAATCATCAAGATCCTTTTTGGCAGGAAAGTAAGCAACACTTGTGAGGAATTGTGCTGGCCTAGCAATGGACTGGGCTAGCTTCACCCAGCCTGGTGGGGTGGTTTGTTAACAACAGTCTCCCAGGAACTCCTCTGTGCTCTCAGCAGCATCTGAAAATACAGGTTGGTCAAGCAGCACTGCAAGGCAGAAACAAGCCCAGACTCTACCAAAGCCAGGTAGTAGCACAGATCCAGTACTGCCCCATAAGAGGATGAGAGCAAGGCTTTAAAGACACCTCAGGTGGCTTTGGTAGGAAACTCCATATAATGAGATAGATTCACTCCCCCACGCCCAGGAGTTCAGCTTTGTTCACAGCTTTCAGGGAGTTTTAGAGTGCTTATTGTGCATATGACAGGATATGGCTCAGTGGAATGACTCACTCCCTGTAAAGTTAATTCACACTTTGCTGCTATTTCCATTCACAGGTACTGCTGTAAGATTTAGTGCCAGGAAGCTACAAAGCTGGGAGCCAGCTCCAAATACTCCCACAGGTTACTTTACACCTAGTAAACAGAGGTCTGTAGAAGGACAGTGTGATTGCAGACGTGGTAAACAACCATGCCCCCCCCCGCCCCCAAATACTAGAAACCCCAACAGCCTCCTCACCCAAAACACAACCTCTCCAATAATGTTTTATTGGCAGTATTTTCCTATTCCCTTCTAATTTCCGAAATTGCTCCTTACCTCTGCTACACTGGGGGTTTTTTGTCCATTTTCTTTTCTAGCTCTCTGCTGAACCACCACACTCCTCCCTCAATAAACCCACTTTCCAGTCCTCTCACTTTGGAGCAGCTATGGGATCCCACATCTGGACAGGCAGGAGCCCTGACCCATCTGTAACACTGGACATAGGGCTAGAAGGGTTAGTCCTTTGAGCTGTCTTGGATAGAGCCTTTGCATCCTATGTGGCACAGACAAAAATTTTCAGCGCTTGAGCAGTGTTTAACTACCAAGGCAAGTTAAGTGAAGTTGCTAAATTACCCATCAGCCTAATGACAGAGCAGCATGCTGTTATTAAGGCTCCAAATGCAAGTCCTACATGGGCTTGGCTCAGTGAGTGCTGGGAGGGCCTCCTGACCGGTCCCTGAATGGTGGCCTCTGGGGAGAGGCATTGAAAGCCTTGGATGTTTGCTACTCGTCCCCCTCAGCAGCCTCCATGCTGAGTGGCTGCTGAGGTAGAGCAAGATTAACAGAGGTAACAGAAGGAAACTGGAAAGTTTCAGCCTTGAGGGGATTTTTACCATTGCAAATGGGGGTTAGGACATAGAGTGAGAAGCAGGGCTATTTCCCTGTTATGCTTATTGTCAGTAAAATGGAGTAACTCCTTCTCCATATTAAAACCCAACTTAATTTGCACTGACAAAATTACAAACACAAATTCTGGACATTAAAAAAATTTATTTGAACAGATTTTAGACACAATCACATAGGGAGAAAGTAGCTCTCAGTACAGTTTCTTTTCCAGAGTGAAATAACCCCTGTTTCATACCTAGCTACTGCAGGACAACCCTTGCTCTCCTCAGCAGGAAGGAGGCTGGTGTTCTTCCCACTGTGGATTTGCTCCACAGGGATATGGCATGCTCTTTGGCAGGTCACACCACAGCCCTTGGTCTCAAAGGCTAAAGAAATGTGTAAAGACCCAACAGACAAACTGAACTAGTGATACAGCAAAGGAGCCTGTACAGGTGGGATATACACACAGGGATGCATTGCTGAGTGAGAGCTTTGTCAGGAAGTGGTGTCCTACTAGACCCATGTCAGACATGTCACTTCTAGTTACTGTGTCTGTGCTCACCATCTCTTAGGACTACTCACTGAACTCAAATGGCATTTCAGTTGGAGGAGTCCTTTCAACATTCAGCTCATTTTGCTGCACCATCCTTTCAGGTCTCTGAGCCTTACCCTAGAAGCAGCTCCAAGGCTATGGGCCACTTCCCTTCACAGGAAGACTTCTCCACCTCTTTCATCCTGTGATACTGCCCAGGGACACAGCAGTCTTGTCTCACATCCTGGGAACTACCTAAGCTGCACTACAAAACCAGACGGCTGTGAGAGATGTTCACAGGCATTTGTTTGGAGCCAGACTGCATTACTCACATTTGCCTTGCTACAGGCTCACTAGCTCACCTAATCTTGCTTTTGGTCTAGGGCAAACAATCCACAGCTATTTCTCTTTCTGTCACATTACTCCAGAGTGTCCCCAAAGTGAGGGGCTGTGGCCAGATGCAGAGAACCCCCTGAGTATTGAAAGCATTGCTTGACAGACCTGTCATGCTCTCTGCTACATAAACCAAAATGAAATGTCTCTGCAAAAGAAGATTTAGAAATTGTTGCAAGTTCTGTAGTAAAATATAATAAAATGTGAACAGACTGTCAGGGATATCAATCCCCTGAGAAACAGGTGAGAGAGGAAGGGAGTGAAACATAAGGAATTATTTTCTCCAGTATAAACTTCATGGATTTCCTTTGCTTTTGATTTCAGCAGATCAAGCAGTGACTTATAAAAAAGGAAAGCATAACAGAAAGAAGCCCTGAGTCCTCTGTTCCTGTTCTGCAGCCTCAGGAAGAACAGTACAAGGTAAATTTCATTCTTCTGTGTAGAACTGAAATGGAGGATTTTACTAATGAAGTGGGAAGTCTCTCACTACAACCCACACCTTTTGACTCAGAACTGAATGTATGGACAATGTTGCTTTGAAATTCATATCACTAGCAAAATTTTCAGGTCCCAAAAGGTTTCCCTGCATATTAGCATCTCAACTAAGTAGAATCAAAACTTTCATTTAATGACATTCATTCTTCTTTCCTTCTCCATCTACCTTTCTTCATTCCATCTTTCTCCTTTCTACTTGCTTTCTTCCTTCTTTCTCCATCTACATTTGATCCCTTGGTAGTGTTATAAACCCTTTGCTGATACAGTTTTTTTCCTCTGCTAGATAGAGCCACTCCTCACTGCTCCTCACTTCTTTCTTTGGAAACACCACACACACAAAAGGCCTTTCAAAGTTGGCGCCCAAGTCCACAACTACCTCTTAGGATAGGATTATAATGCTGGCACCCAGTGGACTAGAGAGTCCTCTCAGAGAAGGTTTTGCTCAAAGTATTACTGTAGCTCCCAGTGCATTTTCTCTTCTGCTTGCTAATGGCCTTTATTTAGGAAATACCTTCTCAAGAGTACTCCTAGTACAGGGCCTTTAAGAAAGAGTGCTGCTTTTTCACAGCCAAGTGAATTCTACCTATTTTGGCAAATGGAATCAGAGGGGGAACCCAAGTCTCATGCTACAAACTCTGCACCCCATGCCTGACCACATTGCTGTTGCATGTAACTGCCCCTGCCCTACTCTCTGCCACACCTGTAAATCAGCCAAAACACAGGCTGATTTCAGAAGTCCCTCATGTTTATTATGCTGCATCGGAACTCTGAAAGTGTCTGAGCTTCAACCAGAAAACTGGTAATTTTGAACAATGTAAGGAACCTGCCTGTTCTGGGGTACGGAGTCTTGATGTACTAAAGGCTCACATTAGTCTGGGACACTACAGACATGTCCAGCAGGTGTTATAGCTGCCTGGACCACTCCACATCTCAGCACAATGGAAATCTAGTTCATGTCTCCTAGGCATCTGATACTGTACCCAGCAAGAGACAGGTTTCCAAGCCCAGCAGCTTATCATACCCTCCTTGCTGGGGCCATAGGAGCAGTCACTCCAAGAAGGTGCAGAACCAATACTGGTATTGGGTGTTTCTTTTCCCCTCCCTCAAAGCAGCTTCAGACAAAGCAGAAGAACTTCTTCCAGCGGCACTTAGAGAGAGTCTTGATGCCTTTGGCAGTCATCTTCTTTTCCTGACGTGCCTTGTGCTCAACACCGCTGACAATGGCCATGTCAAAAACTTCTTTAAGATTCTTCTGGGTCAGTGCTGAACATTCCAGGTAGGCCTCAGCCCGGATTTTGTCAGCTAGACCTTCTGCCTGAGGCCGGGGCACAGGCTTCACGTGGTAGCGATCCAGGCTGATGAGGACATTGACATCGTCCCGCAAGTCTGCCTGTGTCCCCACTAGCAGCACTGGTGCCCGGGGGTTGTGAGTTCGTATCTCAGGGATCCATTTCTCTGTAATGTTTTGGAAGGAGCTTGGGTTTACCACACTGAAGCAGACAAGGAAGACGTCGGTGTCAGGGTAACAAAGAGAGCGCAAACAGTCAAAGTCCTCCTGTAGAAAAGGGAGGGGGAAAAAGAAAAATCTTCACTGGGCTGCTCTTCTAACAGCATGATGCTGCAGTAGCTTTTCTATAAGTTAACTAGGATAGCAACAGAGGCAGGGCATTGTACTGACTTTGTGGCCATGCCACATTTCAGATACAAGTTTCAGAGTTGAAGGCGTCTGTCATTTCTGTGACTGCCATACCAGCAAATGGCTGGTGCTGGACCAGTGCATTTCCTTTCTTCCCAGTTAAACACTGCCTTCCTCAAAGCCTGAAAACAATCCCTGTCCCACAGGACCAGAGTTGACAACTGCTTTGATAGAGCTTACCTGTCCAGCAGTGTCCCACAGCTGAATCCGGACTGGGGCTCCATCCACCAGGACCTGCACTGTAGCAGAAGGGGAATAAGGATGAGTCTAAAGCAGCTGGCCAGCATACACATGTACACTCATACATACTGGTTCATACCCTGCTGAACAGACTCACTGAAGTCACTCACATCTCCTCCTAGCTGAGCATCCTCCCAGACCTCACTAAGACTGTTGAAGCTTGCAATGGAAACATTAAGAGAACTGCAGCAGACCTGATTTTGTTAGCTCTCAGGTGTTTTGTGTTCTTCTCCAGAATTTTGAAAGAATAGCTCCATGTTTCTGGACAACTGTGCCTCTAGACAAGAAGAGCCCTCAGCCAAACGGTTCCCTGAGAATCATTTGTTCTTCTTCCACAACCCAAGAGAAAAGATAAGGATAAAACCAGAGAACTTCAGCAACTTGCTCCTATCTTCTTGGCCAAGCAAATTCCAATCAGTCTCCATCAAACAAGTTATTGGAGATTTTTCCCATCCAGGCCAGAAATTTGGCCTTAAAAAAAATGTTACGTGAGTGACCTAGCTAAGGAAAATCCCACCTTTGTAACAAAGAAGCTATTAAGAAAACAGTGATGAATGAAATCCCTTTCAGAGACTATCCACACACTGAAAAACTGCTGAGATACACATGTAAGGTTTGCTCCCATTTCACTCCCTAATCACAGTAAGCCTTCATGTGGTATCAGCTGACTCAGACTGAGGGCTGGCAGGACCTCTGATGGCAATCAGGAATGAAACTGTTAGATGTTTAAGTGCATAGACACCACAGAGATTGGCTAGGAACTGAGGAGAGGGAAAAAGGGGTTGTGGAGCTGGAAATCACTTGAAAGTCCCAACAAGGTGGATGGGGCTGTGCTTGGGTCAACAGAGGCAGACATCATGGCTAAGGTGACAAAGGCTGGCACTTGACATGAACTAGCAAAACTCCACTGCTGTGTGCAGGGATGAGGTTTTTTATACTTTTTGTTTAAAAAAAAAAAAAAAAAAAACCAAACAAAAAAACAAACACCAAAAAGCCTCCCAAAACCCATAAACAAACAAAAAAATCTCCCAACCAGAAGCAGAATCAATCGTTTGTGATTCTTGAAGTAATTAGTCAGGAGAGAAGTGACAGAAACAAGAGAGTTTAACACAAGCTTTTGAAAGAGACCACTCCTCCCTAAAAGCAGTCTGGGGGGAAAAAAAAGGGACACAACAGACAAAAAGATGAACTGAAGTTTGGTGGGAGACCAAGACTAGAAGAAAAATGAAGGGGTGGGTGCGTCCACCGCAGTGCCACTCCTCGCGGCGTAGCTGAAAGTCATTGCTTCCGTGTGACTGGAAACAGTTGGGTTGTTACCATATCTTTGCCCCAGAGGAGGAAGAGAAACCTGTTCCTGATCAAAGAACCTGCTAGATCCTGACTTGATCTTCAAGGCAGCAGGCATTTGACTTTCTAGTATCTGGTTTTCTCTGTCTCACAAGTGCATTGAGAGAAGGAATTAGCATCTCTGAAATGTCTTGCCATCTTCAGAAGAAACTCACCACATATATTACCTACTGCTCCAGCGTTTGCAGAAATTTTCATCCCATCTGCTGCTAGCTTGAGCTACTCTAGCAACTCTGCAACAGCCCTCCAAATACCGCCCTCACAAAGGTCCACACCCTCAGGATGAGGATGGATGATGGTACAATAGCAAAGGGGCTGGCAGAACAGGATAGCCTGGTGGAGAAAGGTCACCGGGTACGCATTGCACTCAAGGCTGCTCTCCCTGGCAGCAACACCCAGCAGGAGGTAGCAGCCAGACAGATGTATGTGGCTGGATCACTGTCCCTGAGACGTTCCCCTGATAATGCAACACCTTCTCCTATCTTATTATTAGCACCACAGTCCCATGACCAAGATTAAGGTTAGAATTTAAACTGCTCAGATGTGCCGGCAATTTCGATGGCAGATATTCCCCCAAAGTGGAAGGAATTAGGTTGAAATTTCTGACCTGGATTGTGAACCATAATATGTGATTCCAGAAGGGACTTTCTTCAGGTTTATCCAGAGTAAGAGTAGGAGTGGGAAGGGAAACTTGGTTTTTTTTCCATTTCCTCCCAATAAGCAGAAAGTGAACTTCACAAGACACACTTTTAATGTTTTGGATTTCTATCAGTTACAAATCCTATGAACCTCTGAAATCAGACTTAGTACTGGGACATCCAGACTGGGACTAAACCCATGTGCAGCCATCTTCAAATTGACTGCTGTTAATCAAGGAGGCTCTGCACTCATCTTGCCTTCACCTTTCTGGACCATTTTATTATGGATTTGCCCTTCCAAAAATGTGCAGTCTAATAACTACAGTAATTTTAAGCCTCTCTTAGTTTAATCCATACACAGGACTAAAGAGAGCAGAGAGAGAAGTAACCTTTCCCTTGGAGGACTCATGATTCCTTACATCTGTCCACAAAGGGCTTCTGGACCATGAACAGCAGCATATTCCCAGTTCAGTTCCTTCGAGCGACAGTAGACTAGCTTGGAGAAGGTCAAGGTAAATCAACAGCTCAGACTGAGCAACTGAGGGGGGACATTCAGACAAACAAAACACTCCCTCTAAGTGCCCCTAAGACCATGACACATTAGATGTCTCATTCCTGGTCTGACTTGAGCATATCTCTAATCTACCAATCTACATTGTCACGTCGTGCTATGTTTCTTCATATCAAATGAAGATAAGAAATCTTTCAAAGGGCTTTGTATTCTCCCGGGGTTTATATTAGAAATTGGAGCCCAAAGGAAGAGGAGTGTAGAACAAGAACAAAGATAGCATTTACAAAAGTGGAAACTAATGAGAGCTCATCAGCTTGCAATTCTAGCCAGACTTCTAAAGCTCGTCAACTTTTTGACAACCTCTGTTCAATGCTAACTTCACCAGACATGGAGGGAAAAGGATGGTTTTCCCGAGTATCAGTTGAAGCTAAAATCACAGCGTTACACTGTAGGCTATTTCTGAATCTAAACCCACCACAAACAATAAAAACACCTCAGCCCCCTTCTATTAGTCGCAACAACGCCGCAAAACCAGGAAGGTGACCAGGTTCACAGAACTTGCAAATCAACACGACACAGTTGCAGAACGGAGGACCTCCATCTGCTAAACCTCGCAAAACGTCGGAGGGACTCTGTCCGAGTCCCGGAGATTCCCTGGGGCTGTGTGCCCGCAGGGCCCCCGGCGAGCTCGCCTCCATCCACCCTGGTACCCCGCTCCTCCCGACGCCGCGACCCGAGGTTTCGCTGCTCCAGACCGGATCCTCCCGGCCGCGCCGTGCCCCGCGCAGCCGGGGCGGGCACCTACCGGAGAAGGTGTCGAGGGCGGTGGGCTGGTACTCGTCGGGGTACCCGTTGGTGGTGTAGCTGACCACCAGGCTGGTCTTGCCCACAGCGCCATCGCCCACCAGCACGCACTTGATTCCCAGCTCCGGGCCGCTGCCCCGGGGAGGGCTGTGTCTCCGTAGGGCGGGCGCGTAATCCAGGAGCTCCTGGGGAGGCATGGCAGTGACACTGAAGGTGGCACCGCGGACTCGACAGGGCTCAGCGTGGGGAGCGGCGCGGCGGGGCCGCTGCCATGCTCCTGAGAGCGGGCTGCTGTCGGGGCTGCCGTGCGGGGCCACCCTCTCCAGCCCGCCGTGCTTCGCTCCTCATCGCTACACCTGCCGCCCTGCGCACAAAACCAGTCCCCATTTCCCTAGTCCCGCCCTCTCCCGCCCCGCCGGGAGGTGGCCGAGCCCAGCCCTGCCCGGCCCGGCCCGGCCCGGCCGCCTCCTCCCGCCGCCGTCCCGCGGGCGAGGGTCCCGCTGCTGCACCCCCATTCCCCCGGTGCCCCCCGGGCGGTGCCTGCCCTCGGAATCTCCGCAGGTGCCACGCCGTGCCCTGAGTCGCGCACACACAGGAAAGCCGCGCGCCATCCAAATCGACCCCGCTTCCTTTTCCAAAGAAGCAGCTCCACTGTCCCTTTCGGGGCACCTGTGATTTCTGCCATGAAATCAGGATAGAAACAAAACTAACAGTGCTGGTCAATGTTGTGAAGGACAATAAAAAATAATAATAATAAAAAAATTAGAAAAAAAAAAAGCCAAAAGCCATCACATCTGTTAACTATGTGATTGCCATTACTGGGTTCCTGGTCCAGCCAAGCTGTTGCTACCCACTGGCAAAAGCCATAGTGTATTTTCCCAGCTGCATGGACAAGTGCAGGAGTTCCCAGTCAGCTGCCTGTTTTTCATATTAACCTCTGGCAGCTCACACACCGCATTGTGCCCTTGGCAGCTAAGAAGATGGCTCCATCCCTGCCCTCAGGAGCTCACTTCTAAAGAAGTATGACTAAACAGAGGAGTGGGAACACACCACTTAAAAGGAGAGATACAGCTACACTATCTCAGCCATCATTGCACACCAGTGCAGCACCTCTAAGTGATTGGAAACACTGGAGGGAAAGTATTAATGCCTGAAATACCCGATATTGCAACATTAGCTTTGAATGTGGAACTGCTCCCTGATGGAGGAGCTAAACTTAGGCTGTCAATGAACAACACTCAGTTACCATGATGTCCTTCATGGTCCTCTCAGCAAGGCAGACTGTTTGGACTAGGCAGGTTTGTGCTGCAAACAGCTGCTGATGAGCAGTTCATGAGTTTGTCTTGCTGTAGTTTGCATCCATGCTGAGAAAATACAAAGGTGTCTCACCTACACTAATGTTGAACTTGAGAAGAAATCTTTAAGTCAGGCACAGACTAGAGTGCTTTTCCCTGTGGTTGACAGAAAGTCATAATCACTGCAACCTTTCAGGTTCAGTGGACAAAGCATGTCCACTCTTTGGAGACAGCCAACAAGCTTCCTGGGAACTGCAAGAAGGCTTTTCCTCTGCAGTTTTCTCTAGCAGTTTGCTTTAATCAACCCTTATGTGTTTTTACACATAGCACAGCCTTAAATTTCTACAGCTACAAAATACATGGGCATGGTATTAGAAACTAGGCTGCTGCTAAAACATGTGCCAGATAGTCTTGCTACATCAGGTGGCTGCTATCTCAAGGGACTGGCTTGCATTAGACTGGCTTTTTCCAGTGCCATGCTCTTCAGTGCTAGTTCAGAGCCAGGTGACAGCTGAACTGCTCCAGAAAAGGCAGAATGCGCTGGGGCAGGCGATACTCTGCAGTGTGTGAGGTGTGGCAGTGCCTCCAGTGGGACCAGCAAGGACACGCTACACTGCAGCTGGGACAGGCAGCACAGCAAGCAAGGATCTTGCAAAGCTTTCCCAGTGCATTTCAGACACTGGCTTACTTTCTGTGAACTATGACATTTCCATTGAATCAGAAGAAATGAATGTAAATGAGGGATTATTCACCAAATTGTTCACTGTTATGGGATGAAAAGTTGACAGTTCAAGCTCCCTATTTGCTGTTTACTTAGGAATGGATCTCCCTTAAGAAGACATACTGTTGCCCCGCTCCAAGGATCCAGTTCTTTTTCTTATTTCTTTCCTAAAATCTCTTCCTGGGACTGTGCTCCTTTTTCCTTGCAGTTTCTGACAACCGTTGGTTGACATACACTTAACTTGTCAATGAGCTTAAGTGATTTTTAATCTATATTTAAACTAAGTGATTAAGCAAACAAACAGGGCCGCTCCCACAGATTTTTCTCAGGTCTTGCCTTGGTCCTGACACCTAACAGAAGATGCAGGTTCAGTTTCACTGCAGAGAGCAGTCAGATAGTGGTTTACTAGATTTTTTTTTGTACAGTTGTTGAGGGTTTTTTTGTAGTGAAAGTCTGTCCCATTCCCTGAGTTGCTGAACCAATTCTGTCTCAGCTCTGGGGACTAGCTCTGCCTATGTAGGTAGCAGGTGCATAAGGAGAGCCCCATTGCGTGCTGCTTGCCTGACGTGCTCCTCTGCCAAAATCAGCTGTGCCTGAGTGGGAAATACACAGTCTGCAAGGCTGTATTTGGCCCCATTCCCAGGAATTATAATTAGTACAAATTATTATGGTATTTCTCATGATGTGAATTCCTATCCACCAGGAATTAAGTGCAGAAGATCAAACTCTTTCCAGGCAGATCAAATACAGATTTCAGGTACTGTTAGTGTTTAGCCATTGCTCAGCTGGGCTGCAGTATCTGGGCTGCACAGAAAAGCTGCTCCATTAAAGTGATTTACAGTGGAAATAGATTTCTGTGTTGAGGCAGTGTGATCGTCACCACCAAACTAACTTTATACATCTGTACCAAGTCCTGTTATTAAAAACCCCTGTTATTTAGAGGAAGACACTTTCTTTTTTGCCCATTTCTATTCATTATAATAATTCATCTCACCGCTGCTGTGGCAGGAGAAGTCCACCTTGGACAGTACAAGACATATATTATACTTGGACAGTATAAGACAATTTGGATGAGGAGGACACATGGGCTTGACCCTTGTGGGGATGAAACTACAAGCTGAAACTAATCCATATAATTTCCCTGCTGAAGTGCAGTGTTGTAGTACTGGGAAATGGTGGCACTGGGCTTTTTTGCAGATAGTGGTCCTGACTTTCAATGGCTCCTGAGCAATGCTTGCCCCCCAACAACCTCATATTACGCTCCTCTGACAACATTGTATTCTGCCTCCTTGGCTGATATTCTGCTTCCCAGTCTTGTCCAAAAGTCACAGAGTGGAAGCCATTATCATTTTTGCAGAGCCTAGCAAACTACTCATGTTGCCTCAGAAAAACCACTGTATGTTATGGGAGGTAGCAGTTTTAAAAATAGCATGTCTCCCTTCTCCCCGAGGGAAAAAAAAAGAAATCAGCCCCTCCTAACACAGTAGTGAGCAAATAGCCTTCAACATTACCTGGATTTGCACAAGTGGGCTGCATATGTCAATATGGTTCTTTTGCAAATGGTGCCCTGGGATCACATTTCTGAGTCAATTTCTGGGTCTGTTCACAGTGCTGCACAAGAGAAACTCTAATCAATGAGAATGGGGGCACAGCGAGAACAGGTGACAATGCCACCAAGCACAGGGCAGGTGGGTGGGGATCTGGATTGAGAGGGGGCTAAACTGGAGCGCAGGTGCCAGAGCAAACTGCATCCCATGATGTCAAGAGACACTGAAGAAATCGAGGTACAGCCGCTGCCCAGCTGGTCGAATTCGTAATTGCAAGCAATGACACAACCAGTTCTGAGTCATCCAGTGTTTGTCATGCACCTGAATGTGCACCTTCCCTGGGAAAAAAATCAAGCGTAACTATAATTACCATTTAAAAGGAGTGACAAGACAATAGGATGAAGACAAGAGCCCGAGTCTGGTTTTCCCTTGTGGTGTGCCTTATGTAGTTACTGTAACCTTCAGGAAGTGATGTCAAATGCCTCTTTGTATCATTTTCTATCAACTTTGCAGAGGCAGAAACAGGCACAACACAAAGTCAGCGAGACATCAGGCTGCAACCATTCACAGAAAAATTATGACAGGAGAAATCCAAGGAAGAAATATTCTAGTACTTGCTTTCCTATAAAGAGATTTTGATTGATAGGAACTCCATAGTTTCTGAGTCTACAGCAATAAAAATTCTTTACAATTCTATAGCAGCTAATGGATACTTCTGGTGTGTACTGGAGATGTGTGCTTTCGAAATGCCTCTGGGGGAAAAAAGAAAAAAAGGAGAGAGAAACAATGTTAGAATACAGCTCCCATTGTTCTGGCCTCTGAACGAGTTCATTGCTCTTTGGAAATAAAAGCAATGGCTGGGAGATGCACAAAGATGTTCTGGTTCATCTATTCACTGCCACTCTTATTGAATGTGGAGGGAAAGAGCCACAACAACAATATTATACTACAGTTTCATATTAAAGAATAATAAGTTGAAATGAAATAACAATGCCACTAGCTTCAAAAATATTTTCTTAAACGTTCCAAAGGAAAACAAGCACTGTATTGTACTAAGTCCCTTTCTCAAACTCAACTTCATCTCCTATCTGCTTAGGAACCAGTCCTACCTCTCAGACATGCTGTGAATAATTTAGAAGTGTGTTGCCATCTGCTGGAGAAAGCACGTCTTTTAATACATCAACTAATGAAGGTGAAAGAAGCAAAGTTTAAGGCATTTAAATCTGAAAGAAGAAACAGCAAATTTCAGACTAAAGACAGGTTGGAAGGCAATGGTCTGAGCTTAATTTAATTACGTAAGGCCTGAGGACACTTTACACAAAAAAGAGGTGCTAACGTTTAACAGGAATGGGTGAGGGAATTAGCAAGAGAAAGGTGATAAAGTTAATATCCCCCCTGTGAAACAAGGAAAGGCGGGCAGTTAACACTAAACAGTGAAGGGCTGGGTTCAAGAGGGATCGGAAAACCATAAAATACTGTAAGATCACTGTCTCTGCCAAGTTATCAGTTTCAGTTCTCAAGCTTATCATTTATGGATCTTCCTTGAGGATCAAAACTGAGGGATTAGCCACAGGGTGCTGGTGATGGGGAAAAGGTTTTCTCACTGTAAAAGCATGTTCCTGCCCTGCTTTTTGCACATTCTAGGACAGATGGGTTAGGCCCTAGGGTTTCCATGGGGGCACTCGGTGGGTTTACAAAGGACAGCCTGCTCTGGAATGCACATGTAGTATCAACAGTCATTCGTAATTCACTTGTGGGAAAACAAAGTGTCAGGGGAATCGTGGTCTGCAGGTCTGCAATTGCTGCTTGGGCATGATACAGTTCCACCCAATGTTTACTGGTCTGCAGGAGTCTGCTTCTGACAATGGGTTTGAAGAGTTTGGGAGGCTGGTTAATGGTTAGGAGGCGGGCTCTGGCAAGATTTTGAGCTTTGATCTCTGCCAGGGTAAATTATAATTGTTGTATGGCTCCCCATGTAGGTTCCAGTTCAGGTTCTCATGGGTACACAGCAACTGTAATTCTGTTTACTCCGTTAAATTTGTACACAGCATTCAAAAAGTCACTCAGAAATGCTGTTTCTTCTCTCGGGACAAGGTCTCTTGATTGAGTGGGGGACACAGGTATCTGCAGCACTCTCCTCAAAGCAGCTACAGGGGTGTCTCATAGCCTGGAAGTATATTACACCTTTGTTGGTATCTTATGGAGGCTGGTGCATTTAGGGAGTTACACCTATTTGCCTATGGCTTTTAAGAATATAGGGTATTTTTAATGCTGATCACTGTGAAGGAATATTCTATACAGAGTGAGGTGGGGTGATGATCAGTACCGTTTGTAGTGGAAATCTGTGAGGAAGTCCAGGGTTTAATTCAAATTTTAATTGTGTCACTAGATTGTGCCCTTACTTCTTTCCACAGCCACATCCTCCTCTCCTCTGTACCAGCATTCATGTTTAGATCATGGATCACAGAGTCATCTGCTGTGGGGCAGTGAACTGTCTCACACTGCAATCATATACACACTGATGTGCCCCAAGTGGGGGTTGGACAGGGCAGCCAGGAATGACACAGACAGCATTGAGGAAGCCCGGATTTAGACAGGGTTAATCTGCTGGGAGTCTGGACCTTGGACACATTATATGTTTGTCAGTGCTGATATCTAGAATTACCTGTTCTTCTAGGCATCTGAAGAGAATAACATGCCATGCAACACCTAGATGTTGATAGCTTTGTCCACACACAGAGGAAATGTTAACTATTTAAGTCAAAATTACTGCAAATTGCTGCAAAGGTGACCACAGCCATACCAAAGCAAGACAAGGATTCAGGTTTCCCATGCAAACATATCACCAAAATCTCCTAAATTCTCTCGCACAAGTCCCTCTTACAGGCTTACACGACTGCTACACACAAAATGTAATAATCTGATTCTCCACACATTCCTGGCAAATCAAAGAGCTGATAAATCTTTTTTCTGCAACCCTTGCCCTTCCTTTCTTTTCAGAATATCAAATCTGTGAATGTAGTGCTGGGATATAATTATTGCACACGTTTGTAAATTAAATAATCGCAGCAGATGATACTGCAGATGGATGGAGCAAGCTTGTGGGCTTGGGTTAGCTTTAGGCTGATGTTTTATTTCCAAATAAGGTGAAAATTTGGCTTCCAATTTAACCACATTAAAATCAGACACAGGTTTCTCATGAGCCCTAACAGGTAATAATATCTGCCAGAATGAGAACAGAAATCCCTTCCATTTCTAGACCTGACCAAGAAAAAAGCAACTTATAAGATACGGCCTGATCTAAGCTTTGAGTGGAAACAGCCCACAGAGCTGCACACTGAGAAATTTGTGCACAAATGTCAATTTAGCTTAACATATTTCAAGACAGTTTATTTCCCTCTTACAAATAACCCTTCAGTGTTCTACGGCTAAAAATAAGACTAAAAAGAGAAAAAGGAGAAACACCATTGTTGAAGACAACAGGGGGAAACCTCATCTCAAATGAGAGGTTGAACTATGCTCACCCCTATGATATAAACATGAGCTGAAGCTGCAACCAATGTAGAGAACTGCAGAATGCTCCAAGGAACTAATCATCTCTTTTTAAGAGAAGTCAAGACCTTCTTGGTTTGTTAAGTCCTGGATTTGGTACATCCAAATGAAGGCTGTGATTGGTGATGGTTTTTGCAGAGGAAATGAAAGCTTTAAAATGTCCTGCACACTAAAGGACAATGTTTGAACAAGAACAAAAGGATTCAGACTAGCCACAGCTTATGTTAGACTGGAAATCAGAGCTCGAAATCATGGGAATGTTTGGAACAGGTATGAGCTAGGGCAGTTAGGGGAGAAAATACCCACACTATCAGACAGAGCTTGACAGGAATAGAGTAAGGACTATATGATGTGGTATCTACAGGAGTGGGAGAATGGATCTGATAGTCCAAGAAGTCCCTTGCTATCTCATTACCCTAAACCTAATGTAATTTGTTTGTACCTTTCGAGATGCTGAAAGAGAACAGTTGCTGCTTATGAAGATCAGGGTGATTAGACAGCAAAAGAATGTGGTTTTGCTCTTTTGGTTTAGAGCTGCCACACAGAGAGGGTAAACAGCAGAGGCTGGGACTGGTGCTTGCAGGCAGGCTAAGTCAGCAAAAGCCATGTTCTGTTTTTAGCAAAGCAGGCAGAGATGACCCTGTGGAGGCGTGCCATGGGAGCCTCCAGGAACCCAGCTAGCGTGGGACCTGCACGTCTGGCTCAGCACTGGGGGGAAGGCCTGAGGCTGAGTGATGCAGATCACAGCCCTAGTTTATGAGGGTGCGGTGTCCAGTAAAAGAGCAGAGAAAAAGGAGGTGTAACTTTGCTTGTGAGAACCCAACCACATGCAACTGCTGCTTGTGGTGCCTCACTGCCACCTGATGTGCAAACTAGGTTTGGGAAGACCTCTTGTGTCTTGTAATAGATCCCTCCATGTTGCAAGCTGTCCTGTACCCTGAGAGACATTTCTCCATTGCTTCCAGAAAGTGAAGATTATATCTAATATGCAGTACATAGTATACTCACGGTATAGTATCTAGCACACATACAGTGTACACATATACATCTCTATTCATTTAATATAGCATGAAACCCAAAGGGTTGTGTAAGGGACCAGTCTCTTTGTTAATGCTGCTGTTATAAATTATGCTAGTTTAAGTTAGAGGATAAAATTGTAAATAACAGTTGTTGTCACACCAGAACAAAGAAAACTCCAGGTTATAAATACTGCTTAGTGACACAGAAGCTGGGTCCAACACAGAAACCTGGGATAAACTTGCAGAGCAGGTCTAGTATAGTTCAAGGACAGCCTTGTGCTGGGTCCCCTTATGCTGTGCCTCAATGATCCTTCTAGCAATAAAGCCAAGATGTTGCCACCCAATGCTACACAAGAGCCAGGACACAGGAGTTTTTACAGAGTGCTTTAAACCACACAATTCCTAGTTGCAGTCAGAGTGGCAGTCCTGCCACACCACAGTCAGCGGCAATCAGGACTGATTTTAGTTGGGCACACTGCTGCATTAATGAGGGGATTTCTCGCGCATGTAGCTCCACAAAACAGGGCCGTGTAACTGAAAACCGGGAAAGAAAACCTTCAAACCAGAGTTACAGGTTAGAAAGCCGACACTACTTTGTTACAGAGCCAGGTAAATGGGGGGTGGGTGGGGGTGTCTCTCTGCCTATCATGCACACCAAGATTCACACTTCCATTACTTATATACAATTTATTATATGAATATGTATTTGCATTCCAAGAAGTTTACACCTATTTCCAAGCATGCTAATAATGCTTATACGTATGCTAATTAATTGTGTAAGTCTTTACACATGCTCACGTATTAGGGAATGGGTTTCTAGTGGTCATTTGAGGGGTGTCTAGTGGCCGTGGGGGATGGTATCCTACCACTTTTTAGCCCTCTTTGATGGCAAATCCAGGTTTTGATGTCTGGCATAGTTCTATCTTGTTATATTCGGCAACAAAACCAGAGCGTACAACCCACCTACAGGAACTTCTGGTTATTACCGGCATACAAAAAACGCGGACTCTGCTTATTCGAGTGGGCCTTTTCTTATTTCAACATAAGCCTTTCGGGATCCGCGGCAGTGAGCCGAAGTGGCGGGCACTGCGCGGACCCCAAAGCCTGGCAGCAAGGGCACGACCGGCTGGCCACCTCCGGGGAAGCGGCGGGCACAGGAGCCCGGAGCGGGGTGGGCGAGCCGGGTGCGGGGCGGTGCCCGGGGCGGGGCGGGTGTGCCCGGGNGCGCACGCGCACGTGAGGCGGGTCAGCTGAGCGCGCCGCGCCGGGGCCGCCTGGGCCATGGCGTCCATCCTGGACGAGTACGAGGACGCCCTGCACCGCTCCGTCTCCGTGCAGCAGAGCCGAGCCAGCGTGGGCATCCCGCACTCCGGTACGTGTGCGCCGGGGCCTCCCCTGTGCGGCGTTCCTGCTGAGAGGGGGAGGCGAGGCGGCGGTTCCCGGTGCTGTGCTGCCTGAAGAGGTGTGTCACCGTGTGTGTGACACGGCTGCGGCTGTTTTTTTCCACGGCTTGCTGTGGGGAGCGTTTAGAGACAGGGAGCGCTTGATTCCTGGCTCGGCAGAATGCTTACGAAGGTCAGCCCAGCGAAACTGCGACGCTGTTTATGTGTGGGAGGCTGTGGCCTGAGGTGCTGCGCGGAGCAAAGGCGGGTGCGGGGAGTCGCATGTGCCTGCGTGGTCACAAGTTATAACCTTCCACACCTCAGCCCTGTGCAGCTCAGAGCTGTGGCAGCGGCTTGGGAACGTCTCGGCACGTTGCTTCTTTTTTCTGTTCCTCTCCGAGGAAGCCATGCTTTACTGTGCTGTGGATGTGTGCACAGCTGTTCCTGCACGGAGCTCCTTTCCTAACCCAGGCACAGTTTACCAAAGACTTCGTTTCTCTAGGGTGGTTCCTTTAGACTGACTACACGATGGCAAAACAGTCTGTATCACTACTGCACTTTTCTGTCAAGGGATGTGAGGCTTCGGTATACTGTACTCTTCAGGGAGGTGTCCCATCAGTGTAAAGTAATGGTGTAATGACCAGTCCGTTTTTTCTCTCATGTCAGAGAAATTTATTCCATTATTATTCCATGATAAATTCAAGCTTTATTAGGTTCAATAACCATTTTCTATTAGATGTCGCCTCTCAATATTTTTTGAGTGTGGCAGGGAAATGTAGGTTATGAGATAATTCTGTTCTACCTGGTATTGTCATGGTAGTACCAGCTGCTATGCAGAGCTGGCATTTTTGAGTTAAAAGTTTGGAAATATGTAGACATATTCTTTCAAGTTTTTTTTCCTTGTATAGTGTTGGCCACTAACCTTTGGGGAGACCATTTTGTGAGGTTCATAAATGTGCTAAGAATTGATAATTTCTGTCATGCTATGTATATTATGGAGTATAAGTACACTGATAGAGTTACTCTGAGTCTAGATACTGAAATAGGTATGTTCCCCTTGTTTGTTTTGACATACATGGTTTTTCATGTGTTCTGTTGACGAGTAAGTGGCTTGGATAGATATTGTGCAGAACAGCGTTGGGACAAATTGTGTCACTGAAAATAAATTTTCCAGGACTCAGCTTTTCTTCTTGACTGCTGCAACACTGTCCTCAGTCATGGGTGTCATAGAGTTGAGAAATCTGCCTGCTTGCTGACAGTTGATGTTGGCAGAGGAAATTTGGGAGACTGCTTAATTGCAAAGGCACAGCCTAATCAGGAGTTCAGGTATTCTTAAATCAGGCCACACAGGCGATTTTTAATGAAATTTGGGTTGGCAAAAGTTGTGGGCGATCTGATGTTTAAGTAAATTTATTTTGTAAAAAGAAACAATAGTTAACTTCCTGAAAGCAGTCCTTAAGGTTAGGTTTGCAATTTTGGAAGACATTGAAACTTATTCCTCAGTTTCAGGGAGTTGTTCCCTGTGCTTGTTAAAATGCAGGTACTGTTTCTCAAAGTTGTAGATAAGCGAGCAGTGGCTCTGTACCCAACCTAAAGTCCTGCTGCATTGTGACATTCAAGTACTGTAGCCCCAGCTTTGAAAAGCCTACTTTGACCCACTAGACATGACCATACTGGTGAGCTTAGATCCTTGGACACATTAAAAGGTCTGAGGAAATATGTAGCTTTGCCCAGAAATCACGGTCTGAAATGCTGCAGTAGAATCTTGCTTAAACAGAAGAGGGACACTGGGGACAAGATGAGGGAGGAGTCTGTTGGAAAGCAATGAATGTTATAAAATAGACATCTCCTTTGTATAGAGAACTGTATATTAAGCTCATCCTTCTATTCGGGACAATAGCTGAAATCCTCATGTTAATGGTGATGATTCTATAGTGTCATAAATGTAATGGATATAGGTCTAAAGAGTCCAGAATGCTGAAATCTTATACTTTGGCTTGAACTATGACTGAATTAAACCATAAACAGCTTCTCCTTACCTCTAAACCCTTACTTCTGTATAGGTGCTCTTTGTTTCCTTCCTGCATTTAAGTTTCCTTGCTGAGTCAGCCTTGCTTTGCCAGGTGACAGTCTGAAAAGAATTTGAGATTACCAGGATGAGTGTGACTTCATGATCTGATAACATGTGGGTTTTTCAGAGTAATCCTTCCCTTATATATATATATACACACACATATATGTATGTATTTATTGGTTAGCTATGATATGTGAATCTGCACCTTGAGAGCTTTTTGTACATGTTTTGAACTGCAGTTCATACCAGCAAATTTAAACTGTGGCATTGCAGCTCCCTAATCTGAAAAGAACAACATCATTTCTACTTAACTGGAAATTAAAGGAATGCACACTTGTATAAATGGGTAGTGTTTAAGGTATGGATCAATGTGGAAGAAAAAAGCATGTGCTGAGCAAAAGGCTGCCTACTCAGGTTGTGGTTGCTCTGTCTCTTCCTGCATGTGCATCTTTCTTCTGGAAAAAGTGTATTTTAAGGATCCTGCAGCTGGTCTAGAGGTGAGGCAGAGACAAGGAGAAAGCATTGGTGGAATAGACAATTAAAGGATTTGTCTACTAGTAGCAGGCTACTTTCCACTACTACATTGTCTTTTTCAGCACCACTAGGGCTGGAATTAGAGGTTTTTTCCTCTGTGTTCTTGCTCCATGGAGCACGCTTTCTTCTCAGTAAAACTTGGAGCAGGACACAATCCTTTTAGTGTTTTAGGCTGGATTTTGATGTAGTTTGGGGTTGTTGTTGTGGGGTTTTGTCTTGTTTAGTTTCTAAGTGTTCACGTTCTTTCTCCAGGATATGTCAGTGCACGACTGGAAAAGGAAACGCCAATATTTAACAAGCAGAGGATTGATTTTACTCCTCCAGAGAAAATTAACAGCTTAGTGGTCTCCTCTAACCAGCTCTGTATGAGCCTTGGGAAGGACACTCTTCTCAGGTAATGCTACCAGAATCCTGAAGTTATTGTTTGTTTTTTCCCTGCCTTCTTCTTTTCCCCTTAAGTTGTTAGAGAACTTAAATTTGCAAACTGGATAAAAAGCCATGAGCCCAATACAGAAAGCAAGTGAGGAGTTACACATATGTGAACTTTTGTTGGGAGCACGCTTTCATGGTTTCTCTTTGCAGGATTGATCTTGGGAAGCCAGATGAACCTAATCAGGTAGAGCTGGGACGTAAAGATGAAGCCAAAGTCTACAAGATGTTTTTGGACCACACAGGTGAGGCAGTGGGTCATGGGTATTTACAGACAGTGGACAGAGCAGAACAAGTGCTGGTGAAGGAGTTCTCTTTCTGTTTTGTACATAAAGGGAACAGATCCATCTTCCATGAGCCCAACTCTGTTTCCCAGGGCTCCTGCCTACTCCCAGGGCCCTTTTGCTATTAGTAAAGCATGGGGTTGTTGTGCCTCTGTTGTGTTTTCGAACTCTGAAATGAACACATGCATTTAGGCTGTTTTCTGCGCAAGGCTGCTAAAACCAATCAAAGGAAACGTTTGCAGCCAATCTCTGCTGTAGGGTTTATAAGAATTTTTAAAATGGGCCATAAAACATCTGCAGTTCACTGTAGCCTAGACTGATTTTAACAACAGAAGTTTGGAAAGAGATGCTGATATATCTCATCAACTGCCAGGGGTAGGAGGGAACTCTGGGAAATGTTTATCCTTAGAGCATTTGAAACAGAATACCTTCTTGCTAAAGCATCTGGTACCAGTTATTTAACGTTGCAACATATGGACTACTGTTCTGATCCAGCATGGAAATCCCCCACATTCCCATGAATGCCTGGGAAAGTCTTGGGTTAAGTATGTTGATATTGGAACTTATCACATGTTAGGATTAGAGGAGCTTCAAGAATTTGGCTTGCTTAGGCACAGTCTTGATTTGTTCTCTCCTTCTCCCTCCCATGCCCCTCTGCTGTTGGCAGGCTCTCACCTCCTGATTGCTCTGAACACCAGCGAATGCCTTTACCTGAACAGAAGTGTTCAGAAAGTGCGGGCACTCTCCCGCTGGAAAGGACACTTGATTGAAAGTGTGGGCTGGAACAAATTTCTTGGTTCAGAAACCAACACAGGGCCTATCCTGGTGGGGACATCCCAGGGGCAGATCTATGAGGCTGAAATCTCTGTCAGCGAAGGAAGCCTCTTCAGCACTAACCCTGACCAGTACTTCCGACAGGTCTACACTCTGGAGGAGGAATCTGGACCTGCCCCAGTGTGCTGCTTGGAAATTGAACGAGGGATAGAAGGGAAATTTTTTATTATAGCCACCACTAGGAAGAGACTCTTTCAGTTTGTTGGCAAAGTGCCTGAAGGGACAGAGCAGCAGGGCTTCAGCTCCATATTTGCAGTGCATGCTGACCATCTGCCCAGCTTTCGGGAGTTTCCAGCCAACTTGGGTTTCAGTGAGATAGCCTTTTACACTCCAAAACTGCGTTCCAGCCCACGCTCCTTTGCCTGGATGATGGGAAACGGTGTTTTATATGGTACGTTGGATTATAGTCGTCCTGATTCAATTCTCAGTGATGAACGGGTCTGGGTTTATCCTCCTGATATTGACATAACTGTCAACAAGCCAATATCCATTGTACTTACCCAGTTCCACTTCCTGTTGCTGTTGTCCGACCAGGTGAAGGCTGTCTGCACTCTGAATGGACAGGTTGTTTTTCAGGACCTGTTCCTGGAGAAGTTTGGCATGCTGACACGCATGATTAAAGATCCCACAGTCCAGCAGATATGGATCCACACTGAGAAAGTAGTGTTCCGCTACCATGTCCAGCGGGAATCTAGAGATGTGTGGAAGATGTACATGAATATGAACAAATTCGATTTAGCAAAAGAGTATTGTAAGGACCGACCAGAGTGTCTTGACATTGTGTTGGCCAAAGAGGCAGAGCACTGCTTCCAAAACAAGAGATATCTGGAAAGTGCCAAATGTTATGCACTGACCCAGAGCTACTTTGAGGAAATTGCTCTGAAGTTCATTGAAGCCAAGCAAGAAGAGGCCCTGATGGAGTTTCTGATTAAGAAGCTAAGTAACCTAAAGCCTTCAGAGAAGACACAGACCACTCTGCTGACCACGTGGTTGACAGAGCTGTACCTGAACTGGCTGGGTATATTGCAAGGAGATCCGTCACAGCGAAATCTCTATTTGGATACACGGGAGAAGTTCCGCACTTTCCTGAGCAGTCCTAAAAACAAAGACTGTCTTTTTAATAATCGGGCATCTATTTATGAGCTGTTGGCAAGCCATGGCGATACAGAGCACATGGTCTACTTTGCAGTCATCATGCAGGATTACGAGCGTGTGGTAGCTCACCACTGCCAGCATGATGAGTACGATGAGGCTCTAAATGTGCTGTCCAGGCACAGAGACGAGAAACTCTTCTACAAGTTCTCTCCGGTTCTCATCCAGCATATTCCCAAGAAGGTAGTTGACGCTTGGATTTCTATGGGCTCTAGACTGGATGCCAGGAACCTCATTCCAGCCCTTGTTAACTACAGCCAGAGTGCCAGCACCCAGCAGATCAATGAAGCCATTAGATATATGGAGTTCTGTGTCTACCAGTTGGAGGAAACCCAGCAAGCCATTCACAACTACCTATTGTCTCTTTATGCTTTGTGTCGGCCGGACTCGCTGCTGTCGTACCTGGAGCAAGCGGGAACCAACCCAAACAGGATCCACTACGACCTGAAGTACGCACTGCGCCTGTGTGCAGAGCACGGGCACCACCGTGCATGTGTCCACGTCTACAAAGTGATGGAGTTATATGAGGAGGCTGTGGATCTCGCCTTACAGGTGTGTGTGTGTCTGTGCATGTTGTGATACACAGGGATGTAGCTTGTTCAAGTTACCTTGAACAGCAGAGCACTGGGAGGAACTGGACAGACTCACTGGTATCAAAGCTGTGCAGCTGAGGCTTGGAAGGGAGACCTGGCTCTGTTAATGTTTTTCTGTGCTTTCACAACTGTTTCAAGTAGGCAGCTGACTGACAAGCTATAACTGAGGGTGGGGGCCTGGAAAGTACAAGGAGGAGTACTGTCTGTCTTAAGTTCACTCACTGACATAAAATACCTTTAACATATCTGCATTATGCGAGATTTGTGTAGCTGTTGTTAAGGATTCTAATTGCTTCCTATTCAAATCTTTGGTAGTTACCACAGAAGCGTTTGTCAGCTTACTCTGACCCTCAGGGAGGTGCTGGATTTTTTTCCTGTTGGAATTGCTGTGTCTTTGGTGAATGTGTGGCCAGCAAAGATACTATAACATGAAATTGCCCTTTCTGTGCTGGCCTTTGTTCTCTGTTGGATAGCAAGCTAATCTTCAGTGGGGAGTACTGGTGGAGAGGAGAGGTGTTTGACATGGCAACAAGGAGCAGGCCAGTAGTGCAGTCCTAGGCAGTGAGATAGCAATAAAGGTTTTCTAAATGCCTCTTAAAATGGCCAGCAGGTTTTGAAGCTGAATGGTGGATAAACAAAGAGGGAAGCTTAACTCTGTTTCCTTGTCTCTCCACCTAGGTGGATGTTGATCTTGCCAAGTCCTGTGCAGATCTTCCTGAAGACGACGAGGAACTTCGGAAGAAGCTGTGGTTGAAGATCGCTCGCCATGTTGTTCAGGAAGAGAAGGATGTCAAGAAGGCAATGGCCTGCCTCTCCAGCTGTGCTCTGCTGAAGATTGAAGATGTGCTGCCATTCTTTCCAGACTTTGTCACTATTGACCATTTCAAGGAGGCAATCTGTAACTCCCTGGAGGATTACAACAAGCACATTGAGGAACTGAAAAGGGAGATGGAGGAAGCCACACAGAGTGCCAAGAGGATCCGAGAGGACATCCAGGAAATGAGAAATAAGTACGGCTCTGTGGAGCCTCAGGAAAAATGTGCTGCTTGTGACTTTCCACTTCTAAACCGCCCTTTTTACCTTTTCCTGTGTGGTCACATGTTTCACTATGACTGTCTCCTCCAAGCAGTTTTCCCAAACCTTCCTGCATATAAGCAGGCAAAACTTGAAGATCTTCAGAAGAAGCTGGCAGCTACCAGCCAGCCATCCAAGAGCCACCATCGTCCCAAGGATGGAGACACCATTAGCCTGGGGAAGGGGCAGCAGAGCCGGGAACAGATCAAAGCTGACATTGATGATATTGTGGCAGCTGAATGTGTGTACTGTGGTGAGCTGATGATCCGGTCCATTGACAAGCCTTTTATTGATCCCCAAAAGTATGAAGAGGAGATGCAAAGCTGGCTGTAGTTTTCCAAATCTTCAACTGTCAAACAAATTGTGAAGCTTCTGTGATCGGAATATAGCCTGCCAGGAGCAGGAACACAGTGACTTCTGTGCAACTCTAAAGAAAGGGTAGTGCAGTCTTTTTATCAGGGTTAGGGAGAACTAGTCTTGAGAAAAGGGGAGATATAGCTATGGCTGTCTAAGAACTTTAGCAATACTCAGAGCTAACCTACTGGAATATATTTAGCAGATGTTTCTGCTTGCAGTTCTTCTGAGGTTCTCAGTGTGAAGCTAAATGGAGTGCCTTGTCCAGAAGGAAGTGGGAACAGCCTGTGATTTATCTGCCTTGTTGTCTGGTACTTGTTTTGGTGACAAGCTGAAAGATAGTGAAGGCCACTAAGCAGTGTAGTCTTTATTCATCACTTTCAAAGCTAGAATTGCCCTGTGTTTCCTTTTTGTTGAAAGTCTATAACCACATACATAGAAAGAACATGAAAGGACAGAAGCTATTGCATATTTATATTTTGTAAACATCATGCTACACAAATACATGTTTCTACACAATGTGAAACAAGAATGTGTATAATTTTCGATTGGGAGTGTCTCATAATACACTAAAGTAATTTGCCTGCAACTCAGTTTATAATTCTCATTCTCACAAGCTTTATGCAGAAGACCACACACATTTGGCTTTTCTGTAGGTACTGTTTCTCAAAATGCCTCTTCACCCCTTCCTTCCTCTTTCCATCCTGTTTCTACTATGACTGCCTTTGTATAGTGGGTCTTGGTTTTGTCTTCACCCCAAACCAAAACTGATAGATGCAGTAGTAAGGTTTCAGCTGCTACTGTGCAAGCAGGAGCACAATCTGTTTATATGTCTTGCTGTGGTTCTCTTCAAGCTTGCACTTGCTGGGCATTAGGCTCAAGGTCTAGTCAGAGGTTTGCTCAAGGGTAGTCTACAGAATAGTTCTGTTGGTGTGAAATTTGCTTTGCCCTTTGAAGGTAGTACCTTGTGCCTAAACAGTCTTTTGCCTTCCACTATTTGGAGATGGCTGCAAGTCAATGTTTCTATCTATTTGCTCCAACTTGGAAAATTTTTCCCAGAAGGTAGCAATCACTACGTTGTAAGTGAGAGAAGAAAAAAATTTGTTAGCAGTTTAGCAAGGGTTCCTTGTTTTGTTTTAAGAAGATAAAATTTTAATTAGATTTTGCTGTTTGGGACTGAATCACAAAGGTAGTAATTGACAGAAGAATTGAATGTTGTAAAAGAAAAAATATAATTCTTGTAATTAAGGCAATAGAAAATACTGTCTTCTGAAAGACCACCTCAGTTCTTTCACATGAATATTTGTGCTTGTCATGAATACCTGTCTCAATCTCCTAACCACTTGCCCTGTTTGTAGGGTTGTAGAAATGGGTCTTCATGTCAGTGTAGGAGAATATGTATTGGTTTCCTCAAGGATCTGACCTAAGAATTCTGAGTTCAGAAGAACATCTGTGCTTTTGTTGGGAGTACCAGCCTGGAATGAATGAATTTTATCTGTGTAAAATGACATGATTAATAAAAAACCAGATATGAAAGTAGGAAGACCTAAGGTTTCAAGATCCTCATTTCTTTGATGGAGCCATGGGATAGGCAGTCCCATTTACCAGCTGGTGGTGTGTGTTTGCTGGCTTGTCAGAAAGCACTGATTCAGTGGGTCCATTAAGTGGTGGTTCAGAAAACCCACGTGCTGTAGATTTCTTTGGCTCTGCATAGCCTTTTGCTTTGAATAAGTTGGTGGGTCTGGCAGAAGAATTTGTGATGAAAACTAAATGTGATGTCTTTTGAAGTTTACCATTAAACCTGTTATAACTGGCCACTCCTGTGAATCATCGTCTTTTCCTGTAAGCAGTGTGATATTTAAAGTTGTACATGTTATAAACCAACAGTAGCCTCCCACCCAAACCAGTTTCTGGTCAAAGGTAAGTGGCTGTTTTTCTGCCCTTTAGCAGAACATGGGCATCAGCTCATTGTGATGCAGGGGTAATTTCAAATTATTTTGAGATGTTCTTAATACTTGCTCCATCTCTTTTGGGCTTTTATAGGATGCTTTCCTGGTATATTAGAATGACTATAGTCCTCCATTCTTTTCCTGTTTGTGCTACAGAAGTCACATCACTAAATAGACCTTTGCAGAGTGATCTGCTTGTCCATAGTATTGGAAGAACCTGTGGGAAGTGAGTCATAGCAAGTAAATAAAAACCCTCTAGTATTTGCCTGAGAGGGGGTGGTGGGGATAGGTACCTCTGATTCCAGTCATGGGTATTAATAGGTCTCAGCTAATCTAGAACTAGGTGTTTTTTTAATGACTAGTATGCAGTATTCTCTGAGGGCTGTAGGCATATGCACCAGATACATGTACCACAAATCTCATTCTTTCTCACCATTGTTAAATGAAAAATCATTTAAGTGATTTGTTGTCAAGGTTAGAGAGTGTTGCTGCTGGCAAAGACTGCAGCAGTGACTAAATGACTAGTGCCAGTAATACAGAAAGGTATATAAAGGTATCTTCTGAACTTTCTTTCCATTGTCCCATGCTTCCAAAGTTTCAGTACCTGTGCTTCTTGGCCACTTTGCAACATCACTCCGTGAAAAAAAGAGGGCTTATTTTTTCTTGGGGGGTGGGGTGGATTTGTGGTGGTGGAGGGAAGTGAACTGCTTGCTGTTTTCCCATAAATCTAATCTGCAAGATCTCTTCCTCCTTTCATTCAGAATAGCATTTTTATCTTTTCTCCTTGTAACTTCAGCACAGTTATATTTTAGAACTTGCAGTCCTTTGTATGTATTTTAAGCTATGAATGAACTGTACCAGTTAAAAATGATGTGGCCTTGGGTCTTGTCCTTGTCTGTGTGAACAGCTCGTACCACCTAGCCTAATGCAGCTGAACACCAGCATAACCAAAAGGGTGCATGGGAGCCCCAGCCCTGTGTACCCAGAACAAATATCTGTAGCTACAGCCACACTGTAGAAATTCAGTTGTGCAGGCAAGGCCTGAAGCAAACACTCCTAGGCCTGAAGCATGACCTCTCCTAGGCTTTGAGCAAGGGATGGGGGAAGTTCTCTGAGTTGGGGGAGACAGTGGTGAGTGTGTGTTTTGAAGGAGTTTGTGGAGAATTTCGGGTGCACTTCCTGTAGCTGGCAGCAGCTAAGGGAAGTGCTGAAAGCGGTGGATTCTGTCTCCTTTCTAAAAGTGAATGCTCAGGCTGTGAATTTAGAAAGGCAAATTCTTAACAAGCCACTAGATGTCATTGCTGTCCATTTAAATACTGAGGTTTGTTGCAGACAGCAAAAAGTGTTCTGTAGCAGAAGGAAGAAGGGCACAAGTGTGGGGAATGGAAGCAGGATCCCAGTGCCTTTGGGGGGATGTGCTGGGTGTTTGGAGACGCAACTTTTGGTGTAAGATTGATTGGATTTGGTGTAAGGATTAGAGGTAAAGATGGTAAAAAAATTGTCTTTGACTAAATGGCAATTTCAGCTCACAGATCACTGATTTTCATGTTTTGAACATCAAAAGCTGGCTTTACTGTGCTAATAAATGAGTATCATGGAATTGTAGAATCACTTCTGTTGGAAAAGGCCTTTAAGATCATCAAGTGCAACTGCTAACCCAGCGTAGCCAAATCTACCACTGAACCACTTCTCCAAGTGCCACATCCACGTGCCTTTTAAATGCCTTCTGTGATGGTAATTCCATTGCTTCCCTGGACAGCCTGTTCCAATGCCTGACTACTCTTTCAGTGAAATCTAAACCTCCCCTGACACAACCTAAAGGTCTTTTCCTCTCATCCTGTTGCCTGAGAGAAGAGACCAACTGGCTCCTTGCTACAACCTTCTTTCAGGTAGTTGTAAAGAACAATAAGATTCCCCCCAAGCCTCCTTTTTTCCAGTTTAAACAAGCCCAGTTCCCTCAGCCACTCCTCCTAATACTTGTGTTCCAGACCCCCATTGCTCTTTGGACACCTCTTGGTGCTCCAGCACCTCAATATCTGTCTTGTAGTGAGAGGCCTGAGACTGAATAGTGTTTGAGGTGCGGCCTCTTTTGTTTAATTGTATTCTAGTGTAAATTCCCTACAGACCTGGCTGATTTAGTAAACTGTAGAGAGATCATCCCTAGGCTTGGAATTGCAATATCTGGGCCTCAGGTCTGGTCATTTTTGCTTGCTCCCTTTTCATACTCTCATGACAGCAGACAGTGTAAGCCAGCTCCTTACCTGCCTGCGTTCACATTTAGTGTGTCTTATTAAAGCACCAGTAAAGCTGGGTTTGTGACATTGGACACTGACCTGCAGAAACAGATAAGCTAGTATGTTTGCTTTTCCTTCTGAGTTGTGGCATCATAATCCCCGTAAAACAGCAAGTGGGAGTAGGTACATCTTGTACTCTGTCAAAATACGATGTAGTTTGACTCAGACTGTAGTCATGTGTTAGCATGTATTTCTTGGAATGGGTAGTTCCCATTCACCCCAGCTGTGTCAATGCCAACATATAGATTGTCTATGTTTACAAGTGCAAATTCTCAGTTTCTAGTGAGATTTCATGGGAAGTCTGTTGTTCCTTGCCTCACTTCATCCAACAACCCTGCACTTAGCTGTGGGAAGACATACTAAAACTAGATTTCTTCCTTGCACTAAGTGTGCTGAGCTGAAATTTGAGGTTTGAAATGTACAAGACATGGTGTTTTTGAATTTTAAGTTGTTACTGTTGAGATGGATTAAGTATTTTTCTCCAGAATAGATGGAGTAAGATGTGATTCACTGTGGTATGTGCAGTGTTTGTGAGACAATCTTATGGCATTTGCAAAGCAGAGAGAGGCTGTCTAGGGTCTTCTGTTGGTTTTGTACATGAAGGAAGTGATGCTTTAGGAGGGAAATGGTGGTTTCTGTAAAATAATTTGGCCAAGCTTCATGTATCTGACTTCAGAGAAGCTTCTCCAGTGAAACTGTGATACTGATGGATCTGTACTCCTCACACTGTGGTGCTAAAGAAAAAAAAAAATCAATTTCCTTTGAATTAAGAACTTCGTCAAAATTGAAGAGCTTAGGGCTTGAAAGAGGAACATTACAGGTGTTCCTTAAATTGTGAATTATGTATGGGTTCAGCTTCTAAAATATCTGCTATCTCTGATTATGCCCTGTCCTGACTTTACACCTTCTGAACCCTTTGGGATTTGCATTTCATGGTAATACTGTGATTTTGGAGACTTGTGATAATTCCCCCTCAACTCACTCCTTGGGGTTTTCACTCCCCAGAAGTGAAAAGTCTCAAGGAAAGGTGTGAGGCTACTTATTTAGGGTATGAATTTCAAAGCGACCTGGCCTACAGCTGCTTTCAGGTGAAAGGAGGGGAGAAAGGATTAGACAAACTTGTTAGATGTACTCGCTGAAACTTGTTGGGATGGAGAAAAAAAGGGGCTCAGGCATCTCCTCTCTGTCATGGCCAGAGTTCCTGGAAGCAGCTTGTTTGATTAGGACTGGTTGCTTAGAAACAGAGAAATTACAGGAGCACTCTAAGGTTACAAGTACATCTATAACTAATCCTATACAGTGTCCTTGCCGTACAGGGGCAGCTCAGTAGAGGAGTTTCCAACCTGCAGCACGTCTGTATTGGGTTCAGAATTGCTACAGTGCTTCTAGGCCCCTGTGGTGATGGGAGAGCTGTTTTAATTCAACACTTGAGCTGCCAGAGCTTGGTTGATGTGGGAATAAGCACAACTGATGTGTCTGTATGATATCAGGCTGTCTCACTGCACAGAGATTTCCATCATGTGCTTCCTAACATCACTGAAATACCCTTGCTTTATAAAGGGGCGTACAGGCTGTACCTGATACATGGCAGGTAGTAATTCTGGCATTTCCCTTCTTTGCAGGAGTTCATGTATTCCTGCTGTGCTGCTGTGTTGGCTGTGGGCTGTGATGTCGTCAGAAAAGGATTAGATACAGCCTTTTGTTTGTTTAACACGTGGTTTGTTTGCTTCATCTGAACTGAGAGTACTAGGTTTTGGTAGAGTTTTATTACAGCTTAAGTGTTCCAGAGAAGCTGAACTATAGCCTACCTCTCATTTCATGATCCATCCTGAATGGTTCGTTGTAGGTGATTGCTAATAGGAAAAGGATTGAACAACTGGTTTGGTATCTAAAACCAAATATTCCCTACTTCATGCAATTTAAATCCACTGCTGGTCACTTGGCATGAGGCATGATCTTCAGAACACAGCCAGAACTTGGAGGCTACTGGACTCTGCTTAAGCAGACATCTGTGTTTTCCAATTAGTCAGTTATTCAACAGTCTTTTTTCATCTCTTTGTGTGTACATGCTGAATAGATTTTCCAGTAAACAAATTATTACTGTGAAACTGGGTTCATAAGAAAGTTGTTCCTCTCTGCGGATTCTCTTTTATTTTCACACATTTATTAAAACTGAGGTACACAGTGTGTGACATTTTGAGGAATGTCACAGGCAAAGAGGAGCACAAAGGCTGATGGATTAGTTTTCAAGGACTCTTTTCTACAGACTCTACATGACAATTATTAGCAGCTGCCCTGGCTGTGTTTGATGGCTGCTGCATGTTTTTAACCATGTGAACAAGACTTTTATTTTCTGGTAAGAGCCTAGAAAGGCATGGGCAGTAAAAAATTGTTCGTCTTTGACTATTTATGACAGTTTTAGCAAAATATCTGTTGTCCAATTTTTCTCATAGTAGCTATCAAGATAACAGTACAATTGATCTAAATAAAATATTCCATATGAAGCTGAACAATATGTTGCCATCCTTGATAACAGGACTGTAGACTTAGATCAGTTCGTGGTGTTTGAGAGAATTGAACAGTGGTTGGTTGAGGAGGAAAGAGAGACCTGAGACTTAGGCTCCTAGATGCCCCAATTCTTTGTTGAATACTTGCCTGTGTGTCACAGCATGACTGTCTCAGAGTGACACCTGCAATTGTGTTACAGTGGTACATTCTGCTGAGCAGCCTTTTTGGGAGAAAAACATTTCCTTATGTTCTGCACTCTGTTTCAAACACTTGCCTGCTTGCCCAGTTAATGAGATTGGAACAACTAGGACCATGTCATCTTTCTATGTTCTTCTGATAAGTTGCTCTATGGTAAAGCTTCAAACACTTGCAGTGGCAGGATTTCCAAAGCAAAAAAATATTTTAGTACAGGAAACATCTAATGGAGGGTGAACAGAAATGCCATCTTCTGTGAACTTGAGTGGGTGCAAATCAATTAATGTGGACTTTTCTGTTTATAAGTTTATTTTCTTAAATTTGTTGTTGGCTGTTGGTTGAGAAATGTCTTGTGATCCTGGATGCACCTAGTATTGGTACCTACAGCCAGTCCTAGGAGATGGTGAAGTGGAACAACGTGTAGCAGTGTTCAGAAGGCACAAAACTAGACTCTGGCAGTAGTTTCTTGGCTGATGTAGAATCAAGTTTTCTCCCTGAAAGCTGTTTTTCTCTGCAGCAAGGTTACAGAAAGAGAAGAGAGTTTTCAGAAGAATCTTGAACAGCCCTTGTGCCCTTATGGAGAGGTTACCTGGAAAGTGGTAACTTCATGGAATTGAGTGGTTTAGTATGGTGTTCTAGCAGCTTTGACTTGCAGTGAGTTGCTTGCTTGATGCTGTGGCAGCTGAACCAAAGATAAAGGTGTGGATTATTTGCCTGCCAAGCATCTTGTCCTGCCCTGGCTTATACGCTGAATGAAATCAATGATTTGAGAGGTTCATGTTAAATGAGGAAAGAGGAAGAATTTCTCTACACAACATAGATATTGCTGTGAGTCCTTCAGCACATCTGCATTGTTTAGGTCAGAGCAAGGCTAAATGCTTTCTAGGTCAACAAAAATCTGTAGGTAGGGCTTTAGGCAGAAGTTCAAAGTGCTTTCTTCTTACCCTCTTCTTCAGAAATTAGGACACTTGTGGAGCTGACTACCTTCATTTGAGACCCTGAGTCAAGAGTGATGCCTAAAAATCATTTTATTGATTCTTCTATTACTCTGACAGGCACCATCTTAGCAGCCACCTTTCTCTCTCTCTCTTAATTCTTTTACCTCCTTTGCTCACTGATTTAGCAGAGAGCTGTTTGATTCTGGCATAAATAGAGGAAGGGTTAATATGTGGGGTGTGGTGAACCTCCCTGCCAGTAAGCTTGAAAACTAAGGAAGAAAGAAAGAGAACTGTATGAACAAAGTAACAAGAGGCCCACTGGGTTTCAGATTTTAGAAGGATGAAACATGGGATACTGACCAAAGTTGTCCCAAGGTAGTGTGATGAATGTATTGCAATCTTTAGTTCAATACAGGCTGTGACAAATTGTACAGACTTAGTGCAGGCTGTGAAAATTCTTGCTTCTGGCAAGGCTCTCTTTTCTGAAGAGTGTATTACTTTGAGTCATAGATAGGAGCAACACAAGTGTGTGAAAGAAAAGATGTTTCAGATTTTATAATTTCCAGCAGACACAGAGGATGATCTACAAGCCTCCTGTATTAGTGAAATGAGGAGTTAGAGAGTAGGACAGAGCATACTTTAGAAAAAAGAGGGTTACTGGTGTATAAACAGCTCTCCTAGAGGCTGCTGAGTATCATACCTGGCTTGTAGGTGGTTTTATTTCCCAAACAATGCTGTGTATATATGGAAATACTCAGGATCTTTAAAATGCTCTTAGATGCTTGCACAGCTGAGTCACTCCTGAGGTGTCAGCAGGACAATTCAGTGTCATGTCTGAACTAATGCCGCCTCTCACATGTCCAGCTTAGCTATGCTGAGATGTCACAGTAGCAAAGCAATAGGATTGCAGTTTTAGCAAATCTTGAGATTTAAATCTACAGAGATTGCCCACAGTAGCATAATCATGTTGAAGAACTGAGTCTGGATTTTTTTGTATTTTTTTCACTGGTTTTTCAGTGCCACAAATGACATGTGAAGAGCATTTGGCTCCTCACTGTGCCTCCATCTTTCTAACTTATACTATTAGAGAATATGGGAGGCTCAAGATGGCTGGATGAACTATTCCTCCCATTGACAAACAGGTATCTGATTTGCAGAGAAGTGACTGAGTTGTTCTTCCCCATCTCAAGGTGGGTCACACAATATCTCTATTTCAAAACAAAAACAACCTCCCAAAAAAGCAGCGTGTCAAATCTCTCTCAACCAGCTTTACTCCTGTTCCCTCTCTGGAAGTTTTAAGTTAGCTAATTTGGGTTACAAGTTATACAAAACCCTTGGGTTTTGGTAGCAGTCCAAGTTGGTAGCCTATGAGAAGTTATTGTGTTCAGATGCCTTCTGAGAGGGGACGTAAATGCAATATGTGCAGGCTGCAGCTGTTAGATGGAGATTGCAGTAGTGTCCCTGAAACACTGAATTAAAAAAAAAAAGCAAAATTGTTGGATTTGAATAAATGGGGGTGTTGCTCTCTGCCCTTGTGTAGTCCAGTACATATCAAAGTTCCCCTTCCTTTAATAGCAGGAAGGAAATAAGATCTGTATCTCTTGGGAACATGCTTCTAAAACTGACTTTCACTTCCATTCCTGTGTCTCCTTTTTGTCCCTCTGAATAGTAAAAATTCACATTCTCACAAAGCACCCTGGATATTAGATCACTCCAGGGTGTTGATTTTTGGTCACAGTCTTACTAACATCTTAATTTGAGTGTTGGTGTTCCTCTCCCATGTTCAGGTGCCCAATATGGAGTCTTATCACCCCACAACAGTTACTTTGGATCCCAGCCCAGCATGCGTGGGCATTGGCAGCACTTGGATATTTATAGGGATCTCTGCTTCCTTCTTTTCTTTGGGCCACTTTCTTACTACAAGAATTCCTGATTTCTTCCATGCATCAATGAATGCAGCCCTTCTGGGGTGGTGTCTGGGCAGGGGATGTTATGTATTTACCTACCCAGCTGCCAGGGCCAGTGCAAACAGGCACAGCACAGCTTTGGCCTGCGAGGCACTGAGGGGAAAAATAGAAGTACCTTTTTCATACCCTTAGTTCTAGTTTTGGGAGATTACTTAGCCTTGTTGATTTATTGTGTCATTATTAAACTCAGAGATCTTGACACCTCAAGCGCCAGTACAATGTATGGTTAGAGAGGGAGAGAGAGTCAAATGCCCTGAACATTGTCTTGGTTGATAATTTCCTCAAATCTATAGAGTGGCTGAAGGGTGAAACTTTCAAACAGTACAGTACTGGTTTTGTTTTGATCCATTCTTTGAAAGGTGAATCAATAAAATCTGATTCTTAAGGAAATCTTTACAATTGCCACTTAAGGTTTCATGTTACTTCCTAGGTGCTCATGGTAGAGCAGGACGTCAGCAGAGGTGGTTGCTTGACAGGTCCACATGTGCAGAGTAGCCCAAAGCATTTGCTGACAGACCAGCCAGCTGACAATGGGAATGCAGAGCAGCAAATTCCCTTTTTCTTTCCCTTGCTGGTGATTCTGGCTGGGTTTCTCTGTTCCACTCAGATGCCATTTTCCTCAAAAAATTGTAGGAATCTGGTAACTCTGCCTCATTCTGAAATTTCAATTGAAATCTGTCAATATGTCTCTGTTGGGAGCTCAGCACCAGAAACATGATTTTAGAAGCTTTGTTTCCTTTGGAAGCCAGAGGAATAATGTGAACATTACATCTGAGATACTGTAATCAAGACTTGGGACTACAGGGAATGGAGCAGAGCACTGAATGCATGTTTGGAGAAGGAAAACCTGCAGTGGACATATTTTGAGCATTTCTTATCAGAAGGCACTCAGAGATTAGGAGCCATTACTTGAATGACTCCATAGCATGCTCTGTGTCTCATTAACAGATGGTTCTAAAAGGCAACTGTGGAAATGCAAACTCATGCATGTTTGTGCTTGATCTGCTTGTGCCTCTCCTGGCAGCACTTGCTGGCATAATTTGTCAGAAATTAACCTTTTGCTTGAGGTATTGTTACAGAGGCTGGTATAATTCATCCCATTGCCTGTGACAAATCTAACCCCTCCACACGCTTCCCTCTTAGAAGGAATTATGTCAGAATGGTAGAGAAATGCTGGGTGTAGGATCTCACCCTTGTGATGGGCAAACTTTCTTCTCCCACTCTAAGTTTTTCTGTGCTTTCAGTGCCAGGATTGTCCACACAATCCTCTACCCCAATTACCCATTGATTAGGGCTCCTCTGGTAATCTGCCAGATGCAGGTTTGTTACCAACAGATGGCAGAAAGCATTTGAGGTAATGAGAGAAAGGATAACGATTGCTGATCTGCATAATAATCAGCTTGTGAACAGGTTTCATGGGTTTTTTTCTGTTTCCACTGGCTCAAAGATTGCACTGTCGGACAACCAGGAATCTTCTCTTTCTTACTGTTAAAGAAATAGTAAGGGAGGAACCAATTTCATCCAGCTACTGTTAAGATTTCTGGAGATACACGCACGCTCCACCACACAGATTAAGATTTTAGCCTATCAGAGACTGCACCCAGAATGAACGTTCAGTCCTCTTGTGATCAAGACCTCTAACTGCCCAATATGGTCAGAAATACTTTCCTTTTTCTCTGTTCTAAGACAATTTCCCCCACTTCTACCACAAGGCAGGAAGATCCTCATCTCCCTTGGACCAGCATCACCTTTGCACTGTCTAATATCTAGTCTGAAAAAAATTACTTCATGCTTTCACATGTTCTGGAGTTCTTCAGCCACAGTCTGCTGCTTTGCACATTGACAGAGCCACATACAAGTCTACATCTAAGCTGTTCCAGAGTCCTTACAGGAAGAAGTCTTCTCTGGAGTACTCTAGAGCAGTGTCACTGGAGTTATGCACCTTACAACACCGGTTTCCTACGCTGCACCTGTAGTACGGGTTTTCACTGTTTGAAATCTATAGGGTACTTAGACTCTATTACTAACTGTCCTTATCTGAAACGAGCCATGTAACAATCACTCAAAAATCATTTTGGTGCCATTTACTATGACTTTTGGCAAAGGATTTGGATCGAAGAACTTTTCTCAACAAATAGCCTTGCACATGTAGGTGCTAATGCTGGGCCCTTCTCCATTTATTCCCCAAGTGGACTGGAAGACACAGCAGACAAGTTTCCATGAAACCCCTTTACTTTGCAAAATCCCTTCCTTTGTTTATGATCTAGATGGAGATTTTTGAAATTCAGATTTGATTCCATAGAATAGTAAATGCAGATGTTTTCCCTGATAAACCTTTCTGTTTACTCTGGGTGCTGATGCAGCAGCCTGTTCTCTGCAAGGATGGTATTTATCATGTTCTCAGCTGTATCACTTGTCACTAATAATTTTAGCATTTTTTAGCCTGAACCTTACAAGGCAATCACTATCTACTCCTGTCCATGTGTTGCAGGTGCATCCTCCCTCTCCAGGAAGGGAGGGAGGGTTTTTGGGTTTGAGCTCATACTCCAAAGGACAAGCCTTTACTATTAAATCTTGAGGCCCTGCCACAGACATTGCTGTTGGTTACAGGATTTTCCTGTCCGTAGCCTGGTTTCTAAGGAAACAATGCCTGGGCACCTGAGCTTGTGCACATTTGTTATATCCTTTTTTTTCTGTGTCTGTGTTTTTTCCTCTATGATTTCTGAATTTATTTGCCAAGTGCAATTTTATTTGACACATACATTTAAAGTGTCTGACTTACCGTAAGCTTCCTGAAAATAGATGATGGGGACTGACTCTAAAGACAACAACCATGGTGTATGCTCAAAATTGGAGATAGTAGAGAATCTGTATGAAAGAAAAATAGGGGAGACTGTGGCCAGGGGAAAAACTTTTGATGCTGGATCTTACTAGACATATGAGAGTTCAAATGCTAATTCATATAACAGCCATCTTCTTTAATGTGACTTCTGCAATTTTTAATGAAAACTACTCACAGCTCACAGTAGTCACTGTGAGGGAAAAAGACCCAAGTTCCTTGTATTTTTCAGAGACTATGACTGTCCTAATTTAGCACCACTGCAACACTACAGGCTATCCTTGTAGATGCCTGCAGGACACTTATTAACATGTTTCCAGATTTATTTTCTGGAAAGAGAATGGCTGAACCATGTCCTGTGTTAGAGGAGTGATGTTTGTGAAGAAAGATGGAGCTTTTAGCCATTCTGTTGAACAGGTGACCCCTGATTAAGTTGGGTCTTGCCCAGAAGCCCTGCAGAGAGAGAGAAAAGCCCGA
Source organism: Hylia prasina (assembly GCA_013397195.1). Classification (NCBI taxonomy): domain Eukaryota; kingdom Metazoa; phylum Chordata; class Aves; order Passeriformes; family Sylviidae; genus Hylia; species Hylia prasina. The sequence goes on from VYXD01004543.1 coordinate 610,312, forward strand.
GGCAGAGATTTCACGTGCATCTGAGCTGGCATTTGATTCTTCTGGCTTGTTGATGACACCAGTGGGCAATAAGATCTGACAAGGTATGTGTAGGGAGGGAAGAGGTGAGAAAAGGGAAAAGGACTTTCATCTCTTGGTAATAGTGAGCTATTTAATTTACTGTGTCTCAGGCTGCCGAGAGTTTGGATATGTAAAGATAATATGTATTCCTAAGGCAGGATCTCTCTTGGTGGAAACAATAATCATGACAAATGGGAGTCAACTGCGAGACTGTGTGTATCCTGACAGCAGCATGCTGGGTGAAAAACAGACTTCTTGGAACTGATCAGAGTGTAAGTAAAAACAAGTGTGTGGGGGGTGGAGGGGAGTTGGGTTTGGGTTTTGTGTTTCTCCCAAAGAGCACTGTGTGTTAATGCCTCTTTCTTTCCTTCTTTCTTTACCCAGGAACCTGCCTGGTGTTAAGTGGTTGCAGGGTAGTAGTGGGCAGACTTTAAGGTGCAGTACTGTTGCAGGGTTAGGTATTCTTTGTCATGGGAAACAGAGGCACACTGTGGCAGGACTTGGGTCTGCACAGGCCACTTGGGAGACAGTGACAGCACAGGCTGCAGGTAATGGGCAGAGCTCTGTCAGGCAGCAGAGACTGGGGAGGCGTCCCTTGTTCTTAAAGGGGACTTCTTTAGCTGGGTTGTGGGTATCTGCATGTGGGGAAGGGGGGTTTTCCAGGAGAAGAGATGGAGTCTGGACTGTGTCCATCTCCCCTCATCCCGTTAATCTTTGCAAAAGACAGCTGCATTTGTTAGCTGGTAGAGCAGAGTTACTTGACTGCTGGCAGAGGGTAATGCTGCTGAGCTTGCTTCCTTCTGAGGGAGGTTGAGCAGGACTGATTCTGCCACTGAATTCCCAGGGACCCTGTGTAGATTGAGGCACACTAGTTACAATGGTTCACAGAGATGCTGGAACTTCACCACCAACCTTTTAAGTCAAGGAATGGAGAGAGTGAGGGTTTATTTAGGAGACAAATAGAAGTGCCTCTGGAATACAGAAATAAAAGCAGAGGGGCTTTAATGCTTTAAAGAGCATCCCTCTCTGTAAGTTTCCTTGAAAGTGTTCTCAAGGCTGCTGTCACTTCAAGCCCATACAAGACCAAAACCACTTCTCTTTAGCAGGTGAAACAGATGCTCAAATAAATGAGGCTATATTGCTTAAGGCAATTATGTTCAATGAAGTAGTATCCAGGACCTTTCCTGCTGGCAAAAGTGAGGGTAAGCTTAGAAGCCACTGAACTGCTGTTAATAGCTTATCACAGTTATTTTCTCTCTGCTGTTATCCTGGCTTTGGTCCATATAATAATACTGTGCATCTCCTGTGAAAGATGTCCCATGCACTATTTTTTCAGCAGAGTGGTGCTGTTTCCTGTTCAATAGCAGTTGATTTGTTATTGATTACAGATATCAAAATGCTTTCTCTGGCCTTAGTCTTTTTTCAAATGAACACAACCAAAAGGAGTAAGAGGGAATGGGGAATAGGGAAGTCACATTTCTACATGTCTCTGTCTCATCCTTACTTGCAAGTGCTTGTCCAGAGTGCTGCTGGACACCTGTGTTTGCTGCTGCTGAAATTGCATCTTGGGAACTTTTTGGAAATAAATTGCAGGGTTTTGTTATTTATCCAGTACACCTGCTTTTACTTTCTTCCTTCCCTCCTTCTATGGGAAGCCTCATCAATGCCACTTTTAAGGCTTCAGAGACAAACTACTACAAAAATATTGCCAGTGGCTTCATAGAAAAGAGTGGTTGGCACAAGGCATTTCTAATTCCTTGTAGTGCTTAACTAACTAGTCTGAGAATGCTGAGCTATTCATTAGCACGCATAACAACAGTACTGGTTTGTTCTTCAAAGAGGGAATTTAAGCTCTGCAACAGTCCTACTGAGATGTTTTATTGCCTTTGACTTGAGAGCCTTTCTTCCTAGTGAAGATGTCTGGCTTCACAAGTGCAGGTTGCTTTATTTACAGATGGCACTCTTTTAATTCATCTTTAAAGGGGCTCATTCATAGCAGCCCCAACTCTAGAGTGAAACTGATTGTGTTTTGTGTGTCATCTGGTGGGTGATTCTGAGAGAGGACTGGATACTTGTAGAGGCTAATCTTTAATAAGAACTTAAAGGAAGATTTGCAGCCACAGAGTCATGTAAGTTTTTGGGTCCTCCACAAAGCATTCCACTCTGCTATACATCCTGAGTCTTGGTCAGGCCATCCTAAGTCCATTCATAAGTCTGTCAGTGCTCCAAAGCTCTAGCAAAGTGCTTAGAGCTGCAGAATAGGGTTAATGCAGGTAGTGTAGAGGGAACAGATTAAGCTGAGATGTCTGAACTGATTAGGATCCTCGGCTGTTCTGTCCCTTCCCAAAATGGTTGCTTTGCAGTGGTGTTAGCTGGGGAAGATCTGAGTAGAGAAAAATCAGTGCTCACACTCTTAGAGAGCAATTTCTCTTCTTGAACCAGCCAGAACAGCTTGGCTAAGTAGGAAGGAGGATCTGGTGGTGAAGAGCATCTTACCTCTTGATAATTAGCAGGAGATAGCAAAAACCCCACATTATGGTCTTGACTTTGATACATGAGAGTGGCACAGGAGCTGCTATGCCACTTTACCTGATGGCAGCTGATCTTCCAATGAAAGTGCTGCTTCCCACTTGAGGGAGACATGGTAGATGGAGGCAGGAAGAGATGGGGGGATTGTTTCGTAACTATCACAGTTTAATCTGCCACCACACATGACAAGTGCCACAATTCTAGGTTTTGTTCAGCTGGGCTCCAGTTTCTGTTCTCACTCACTGGGTTGACCAAAAGAAAGTCTGTTTTTCTTGGGAGTTTATTTTTAACTGAGTATTGATGTTGTTTCACTTCCCCTCTTTTTATAGTATATCACAAAGGACTCTTCATGCAGTCAACACCTTTTTCTTAAAACTGATGCAAACCAGAACCAAAATAAAATAGTTCACGATAAGTTACCATCTGCTTAATGCTGTTGTTCTTTGAAGGTGTAAAAAACTTAAGACATCTTCTTGATGTCCTGGTTCTGATGCTTGCCTTCTCTGTGGTTTTTTGAGTCACATAATGGTATGATAAAATGAATGGTACCTTTGGCGGATGGCTGTGTGGCTATCTCAGGCTCTCAAAGCCAACAGGAATTTTATTTCTGAGTCAGAAAAAGCTCTGTCACCATGTCCGTGAAGTAGATAGGGAAAAGGAGGCTCCCAAAGAAAGTCTACTGGAGATTTTCTGTCCTCTGCCTGGATTGATGCCAGAGCTGGTGATGGAATGAATGCTGCAGCAGATTAAAGTTACACTAATCCAGATCATCCAGAAATGTGAGACCTCCAATCATGCATGGGGAGGCCAGAAAATTACACTGTTGTCATTCTAAAAAAGAAAATACTCTTTCCTAATGTTCCACTGGGACTATCCTATAGCAATCCGAGCCAGTGACCTTACAGTGAGCACCTAGGAAGTCCTTGGTGATTTCTTGCTGCTCTTGCTTCATGTCTTTATTTCTCAGGAACTGAGGAATACTTGAAGGCTGCCATCTGGGGGCAACATAACTATTCAGTATTGCACCTTGATTATTGCATACTTAAGTTTTGAAAATTGTTATTTATAAAAGCAGTGCTTGAGGGTGCATATAATAACAATTAACAAACAATTGCCAGCACAAAATCTCAGCAGGGCCTGGACTTACAGAGCACATCTGAGGCAGGCAATGCTTGTATTTACAACTTTATTTCAATTACAGCACATTTTAAACTGTGAAACAAAGTCGGTGTGTACTGGAATGACACCAGATGAGCTCCCTTTCTCTGCCTAAAATACAAGCTTGTGGTCAGGGTTTGTTTGTTTGTTTGTTTGTTTGGGGGTGTTTTGTTTTGGTTATTTTTTTGATTTTTTTTTTTTGTTGTTGTTTTTTTCACTTACCCTCCTCTTGGGGTGTTTTCTGTATTACATCAGGGCATCACCTTGCATAATCTGAGATATCTCATGACTGCCTTTTTTAATCTGTCCAAGAGAAATATTCTCTCTGGCATGCAGAACAGTTTGGGCTTCAATTTGGGCTGATGCTACAGAAGAAATGCAATTGTAGTGAGTCAAAATAGAGTAAGGGCGAGATCCTTCTCTGAGGACTGGGCATGCTGGGACTGAAAAACTTTATGTGTATACAAGAAATAGCACTGAGTGATTCACTTGCACTCAGTCATGTGAGTTTCTTTGGCAGTCTGATCTGGTTTTCCTTGTTATAAAAAGTAGCAAATGCATTTCCACCAAAAATCTGTGCAGGAGTGGCTAACTTTTATTAGACTCTTATGTACAAACAAGAGCAACAACACTGTGGAAACTTACAGATTTTTTGCCTGGGAAAACGACAGCCCTCATGGGGAGTTAGACTATTCATCTCTCTTGTTAGCTTTCATAAAATATGAATAATTATAGCAGCAAAAATTGTAGGAAAGCAATGAATGGATGCGTTCCTGCATGTTTGTTTGGATGTTGCAGGTCAGGCAAGCTCCTGAGGAAGAAGTCCCCAGGGCTTTCAAAAAATCTTGCCAGCTGGAGAGCATGAGGCCAAGGAATTTTGACACTTACAAAATGAAATTCTGCTGCTTCTGTTTTGGGCCTCCAGCATTTTTTAGACTTTCTTCTATAGCAGAGAAGGACAGAAGCTAACTTTGAAAATACAACTATTTTGCCATGGTCTTCTTTCAGAGTCTGGGCTTTAAAACATTTGAAGAGAAAGATGTGAGAGCTGTGACAGTGACTATTCCATCTTGCTTTTTCAGGCTCTTCTGTACAACTGCCACGTGAAGAGACACAGCTCTGACCTAAAAGGGAAGTCATACTGCACAGCTGTGTCATGCAGCATGGCTGCACATGCAGTGTGCAGTGATGCCACAGGGCTCTCAAAGTCACCCAGGCTTGTCTGTTGGGCCCCCATTCTCAGAACTTCATGTCTTGTTTTCTGTGTAACTGATATCCTTTGCCTTTTGCAAGGAGAAAAGTTAATGCCACTCCTTGTCTAAAGCAGTGCCATTTTTTCCTCTAATGAGTCCCTGCCAAATGCTGTATCTGAAAAAAAATCTTTATTGTGTGCAAATATTCATCTGTAGCTCACAAGCTGATTGATCCCCTGTAGGTCAAGGGGAGAGTGCCAGAAAAGGGAAGAATTCGATTCTGCCTTTTCAACACTAATCCTGAAACGCAAGTGTTTGCATGCTGGAAAGTGTTTCTGTACATTTCTGAGAATTATGAGTATAATCCAATACAGCTGTTGTGCTAGCATGTCCCTTCCTCTCCTCTGGCACCAGATATGGGCTCCTGGATTTTGAAGACCTATATAGGAAACCTCCACACCTGGTTGTACAAAGTATTTCTGCTGGCAATGAAACTCACCAGGACTCAACACTCTGTAACAGTGTTATTGCCTTTTGTGCTACAGAAAGTCCTGCTAAACTTTGGCCAAGCATAGGGCACTCAGTTTGGCTTCCTCTGAACTGTCACGAAGTAGGAGGTGCTTAGTAAAAAAACCCTCACCTTTGTCTTGTTGGGGGCAGTGTAGCTCCTCAGTCTTTATCTGGTGTTGGGATAGTGCTAGAATTGAGTATTGTTCTGTCTGCTATAGACTTTTTCCTGAATGAGATTGATTTGCAAAAAGCAATGACACTGGGGAAGAGGGGAAGATAAATAATGTGTGTGCTATTTTACCAGGTTGTATTTGCTACAGTTCTATGGGAATTTCTTCTTGCTTTTCTTGGAGAGAAGAAAGAGTGGGGAATGAGGGTACTGTGGGGGGAGAGGTTGTGGAAGGGAATATCCACCATTTTACTTTAGTTTAGCCATGTTTTTTAAGCTAAAAGAGAGATTTGCAAAACCTAACTGCTCTTGCAACCCCCACTATATAATAATTCAAGCTGCTCACAAAGCTTACAGGCTCCTCTACCTCTCCAGTGCTGTTTTTTAGCCATGGAGAAATCTATAGTTCTGGCCCTGTGGCATTTTTTAGAGGCATGGGGATGTTAATGCCAGAAGCTTGGCAACTTTCCAACCAGAGTAATTACATTCTGCCGACCTGAAATTCTTCCTGCTTCTACACAAGGTCACTTTAGGCACCAACAGAGCCAGTTGGTTACAACCCGGTGCCCTGCTTTGCCCTCCCCACCATCCCTTTGGTCTATCCTTCAGTCACCTTCTCCTCAAAGGCACAGAGGGCTCCATGCTCACTCTAAGGTACCCAGTGCCCCGTAAAAATTGGGTGAAGGAAATGGGTCTGATCAAATCCCCTGAACTGCTGTCATTAGGTTTTGAAGTATGACCTGATATCCCTCTTCCTTTGATTAGTCAGGGGCTGGTATTTGAACAGACAGTGGCTCTTTTCTTGTTTTCGCTTCGACCCCTTTGGAGCCAGTGTGGCACAGCTAATTCGTGGAGGAAATTACATTTATTACTTCTCCTAGCAAATGCGCCCTCTCTGCAATGCCGTTTCGTGCAGTGTAGGGCAGATGCAAGTCAGCCAGCCCATTTTCCTAATTTCATTTGGAAGGATCAAGAGACACCATGCTGGTCTCGCAGGCTGGGGGCTCAGTCTAGAAAGAAAAGGCGCAGCAGGCTCCCGCATTGATGGAATCTATGGCATCGCCCCAAATGTTGGTTGTCCAACAAGAAAAAATCTCAAGGACAAAGCATATCCTTCCAAAACCAAAACAAACTGCCCCAACAAAACCAAACCTGCCTTTGTGACAGCCTTGACTGAGAGGAAGGGATCTTGAGCTGAGGCAGTAACTCAGCTGTTGTTTCAGTGTAGATCTGCTTGTGCTGACTTTGCCTTCCCATCCTGCAAGGCAGAGCAGAAAAACCCCTTGTCCAGGAAACTCTGATATTCAAGGCAAATCTTTTCTCATGCCCTGCCTGCAGTCTCCACTGTGGCTGTGAACAGACCTAAATCTCCAGGCACTAATCCCACAGGTCTTTGTGTATTAATTCTTTACAGTGCCTCCATGCTTGCTTTCCTCTTATGCCTGGACTCTCTTTGATGTCCCAGCTTGCAGGTTTTAAAATGACACAACCTAGGAAGGATTTGAGGAGAGGATAAAACATGTGAGAGAGAAATAGTGGCCAGCTTTGGAGCTGTTTTTGTTGTAAGAAAAAAAAATGAAATTTTGTCATCTACACACTCTGTTTTCTTTTTACCGTCCTTTGCATCTGATTGTTTATCTTAAGGAGATGGTGCTAGAAAGAGACATAGTAATCATGTCTGATAAAATTATGCAAAGGTGGTTTGAAGAGATATCAGGATGGTCCTTCAAGCTTTTTTAATTCTGCAGTGCTGTCAAAACAAATATTACAGGACTTTTTCTCAAATTTGTCATTCTTATTTGAAAGTGGTAAAAAGTGAACAATCATGCAGAACAAACATCCTTGCCAGCTTCACCTCAGACTGAATTTAACACTCTGTATGGGTTTAAAAAACTTCTGTAGAGAGTCAGGAAAAGCAAGTATAATTGCATTTCTACTTTAATCAAACCTAAGGCAGTTCTCTATGAAGGTTCAATCTTTTCAGTGAATGAAGCTAGATATGAAGCTGTCTCTTGAAACACATGAGACAGAAGTGCTGGGACAAAGTCTGGTTTTCAAATAATTGAAATCTCATGAATAGCATACAGCTAAATAGCATAGCTAAAGATTAAAAAGACTGATCTAATAGGAAAAGCAGATGACCACCAAATATTAAAGCTGTTTTTAAAAATGTATTAACCCAATTTCTAACCCTGCAGTCAACTGCCTCAAAATTCTACTGCCTTTGGCTTTGAGCCAAAGCATCACTGTGCTACACAGTGTTACAATAACCTATAGACAAATTTAGAAAACAAAAGAAAAATAGAAATCAGCATATTTGAAACTCTGATTATGATCTCTCACTATTGTGTTTTTATCCTCAGTATGCAATACCATTCACCATAAGCCAAGGCAGAGAAAAGTTGGTATGTCATTGCTCTGGTTCTGGGGTTTTCAGGTGTGCCCAGCTGTGCCTCTAGAGTGCCAGTCAGAGGTGGGGTGTGGGCAGGCTTCAGCACATCATGCTGTCTTAATCCCTGAAGCATTTGGCCCCTGCAGCTCTTCCCCTGATGACACCATGCTTCAACAGAGAATTTGCTAAATTACCAGTTTAGGAAGCGGTGGGGAGACTGCAAGACTGACTAGGTAAAGAGAGGGCATGTCTGCTGGCAGGCAAGAAAGCAAGGCAAGGAAAAGGGTGAAGCCTGCAGATGGGAGAATTAGTGCCTGCTGTTTGTGGGGCAAGGGCAGAAGGAGCTCTTGCCAGAAATCTGGTGCTGGCAGAGGGATACATACGCACATGCACACACACGGAAGGAAGCGTGTGTGTATTCACGGGTGCATATGGCTGAGTCCATGTGCTTAGACATGTGGCATGTTTATGCAGATTCTCTATATGTATAAACACACCAGGAAGAGGTCTGCCTTTTCAGAAGTGATTCACAGTTTGGGGTAAGCTAACACATTGCTTCCACCCAGCTTGCTTTGTCGGGAAGAGTCTAGTTCCTTCTGCCCTGCAATTGCAGCCCTCTGAGGAGCAGGCAGCGGTTCCCTCGGGAAGGTGCCCGGTGCTGCGGGAGCCCGCGGCGCTGCTCGGTGCCCATGCAGGAGCGGGGCTCTGCCTCTGGGCCGTGCTCTGCCAAAGCTGACACTGTTGCTGCATCCACGCTGAATTTTAAGAGCAGCCTCAAGGCTGGGCCTGAGGCCAAATTCGCCGACTGTCCGCACGCGGGACTGGGTTGAGGGTGAACCAGTGAGCGTATTCAAGGAAAGCGCCTTGAATGAGCGCTGTGTATTTACTTGTCACACAGGCAGGTCCCTGCGTGCCGTGCCTGCCCCATCTGCTCTTGTGGCGATGGCACATGACTGACAGGCACACAAAATACCCCAGTCTCTGCCTCAGTTGTCACCTGCCACAGGGGCAGCTGGGATTAGAGCTCCACTGCAGCTCAAGGCTAGTCGGGCTTCCATCCCCTCCCTGGTTTGGCAGGCTCAGGTGCACGTTTTTGCAGCTGTGTAATGTCAGGGAATGCTTTTACCCCTTTTGTAGTTCATTCACCCCTCCAGAGCCAGGTTCCTACTATCAGCCACTGCTGGGACCTTTGGGGTTCCCAGGTGGAGGGCCTGGGTGGGACACAGCTTTGTGTCCAGTGCCATGGCACCAAGCTGTATCTACACGCACGTGCAATGCAGTACTCGAATGGCAGCAAGCACTGTGCATCAGATCATCTCTGCTCACACATGCTACAAAGTTTTCCAGTGACTCAGTAGAAAAGTTTCTAGTATTGAACTAAGCATAGAAGCATAAATATGATGATTTATCCATAAGATGCATGAACTGGAAAATTTGCATGTCAGCCAAATCTTGTCTGGCATCAACTTGAGGTACTGCATCAGCAAATTGCGAAATGAGATTTTTTTCCTCTAAAATTCAGTTTACTTTGAAAAAATGAGCAGCATGCATCTGGCCACAATTATACTATTAAGAGAGCAACAAAACAGAGATTTGGATTTTTTTTGTTTTAGTTGTTTAGGCTCAGAAATGATCACTGGTTTAGGTGCCCCCCTTTTTTTTCTTTTTAATCTTTGAAGCTCTTAATGCCACATATCAGTGTGCATATCAAAGTGGCATTTTAGTGTTACTGGACAGGGATCAGTCTAGAAGCAGTTTACCATACTATGATTTATGGCCACATTTCAATGCAAGTAATTTGATGAACTGGGGCTGAGTTCAGTTTCGAGTCCTCATCCTACAGATGTCTCCAAACTTTTCCTATTGATGGATTTGCCATGAGAAATGGGGCACCTTGGAGCCAAACACATAGCACAAGTTAAAAACCACAGACCTGAGCAACACAGAGCTTGAAAGAACTATGTCAGCAGTTAAGCACCTGTAAGGTGGATAAAAATAGGCAGGGATGGCATAAGAGTATCTGAAATATCCCTTTCCAGCCCTGTGCTGCATCCTCATCTTTTTCTCATGCCTAAACGGAAGCTTTGCCACTTGTCAAGAATCCAAAGCATTCTTGAGTGCTGCAGTTACATTGAACCACTACCACCAAAGCTTCAATCTGCTTTCAGGATTGCAGCAAAACTGTAGACTGCAAACTCTGCTTTCTTGTCCACGTGGAAAATGCAGCAGCAGCAGCTTCCTGGGTCTGAAGGGGTGCAGGAGACATGAGCAGCCCTGAGCTGCCTTAACGTGTGTTGGGTGGTTGCTGCCTTGTGATATTCCATGGCCCAACAGCCAACGGATGATTGGGAAAGAGTTGTCCCCTCATGAATGTAGGATTCAGTACTGACTGACACATGGAGTGCAGAAGGTGCATCCTCCAGCTTCTCCTCTAATTTATGCACATTGTGAAGCCTGTCCTCCCCAGCATCTGAGAAGGCATTGGCCCCATATTCCACTGAGGACAAATGCACCAGCCTGTTCCTATGACAGTAGAAATGCTCAAGGAATTCTGTCTGTCCAATTTTTTTGGTAGAACTGGATTTTTTGTATGAGTCTTGGTTAGAAATTTATACTGCTTGTTTTGGTTTGTTATAGGTTCAACTATAGTATGGATTTGGCTGCATTTGTTGTTCTGGGCACAGATTTTCTGGAGGACTCCAAATGAAGGGGTGCAAGAGAAAGAATTACAGATGTTACTGTACATCTCCTTTTACTGTGTGAAGTCCCAAGGGTCATTTAAAAATCTTGAATTAAGGTCTTTGTGATTTCTGTGCCAAGCCTTGGTTGAATTTGCCAGAACGACCCTCTGCTCTCTGGATCACTCTAGCACTAAAAACTAAAGATGTTAAACCAGTGTCAGAGTGATTTGCAGCAGCATCTGTGTTATACAGCAGAATTGGAGGGAATTCTACAAAATTGGGATTGCTGTAGAAACTGTGAAGAGTATTGCCACCCACCAGGCAGTGGGTAGAGTCCAGTTGCTGTTTGTGGCACCTGGCAAAACAAGACAGATGCCCTTTGGCCTGTGGGTTGGGCAGGTTCTTGCTTTGAATATATAGGCATTAAAACCCAATTTGTGGTAAAAAGGAAAAAACGAAAAAAACCCAACCAAACAGGAAATATCTTAAGAAACTGTTACAAAACAACTACCAGAAAAACATCTTGCCTGTATTTAAACAGGGAGAAGAGGCCAGACACTAGTCTGGCACACAAGATATCAGACATGCAGGAAGCAGTGGGATGCTGAGCAAACTCAAATTCCCAGTGGGCTGGAGACAACACTGGGCTGAGGGAATGCCTCCAGCCCACCTGAGAAAAGGGGCTTCCAGAGAAAAGCACATGCTTCCCTGTAAAGGGTGCCATGGGCTGGATTTCAGGAGCGGGGACAGAATGGAATGTTGCTTGTATGGTTTGTTCCTGCTTTGAGCACATCAGAGGAAAGCCCTCTGAATCAGTCCCCTTCTCACTGATTGCCCTCAAGTCAGGGCTGCAACAAGGTATTTTGCCACCCAAGGTACAGGTCACGTATTTCCCCTCAGTTCTTCCTCCTCTTTTGCTAGGCTCCTGCCAGCTGCATCCACTTACTGGGATCAGCCAGTATGCCAAGAGCAGCTGATGGCTTTGAGTACATATGCTCCCCCCCAGCAGTCCTTGCTTGAACTGGCCCCCAGCAGAGGGTGGGATGCAGAGCTGAGAAGTTCCACATCACCAAAAAATGAGACACTTCTATGCTATGTAACTAATCTTAGGGCAGACTGGAGGGATGGAGGGAAACGTGTATGTCAAACACAGGTAAGTCTGCAAGTCTCTTCATGACACTCTCCCTCCCACTACAACACATGCACAAACTATTCCCAGATTGCAAATATAGCTGATTAACTGTACTCATTATTTGTTTGGCCTAAGTAAAGAGTTAGGTGTTTGAACAGGTTGTTTGGCAGAATTCAGGAAATTGAGTTCAGGTCGTAAATCCAGAAATTCGTACTCTCTTCTCTCCCACTTAGCTAAAATCCACCTCTTTTTTTTTTCCCACCTTCAAAAGAAATCCCCAGAAAAAGCTTTGTTTTAGTGCCTGTCATTCTCAGAGCTCAGCTAACCCATTCCCAGGCGTGTATTTGCTGAGAAAAAACACAGGGTGTTGGGGAATAGTTTTGATAACTCCTATTAAAAAGTTTCACTGTGCGGGAAAGAACCCAAACTCATCGAGCCAGAAGAAGAGTGCAAGAGGGATCCTCACTCTGCATCCCCTTGGGAGCACAATCCCCCTTCTCTGCTGAGCTGCCTTCCTCTGTGGGAAGTGCACACTTCCCCTTTAGCCAGTCTAGGGGGTCTCATTTACATCTGCAAGGTGGAGCAGTCTTCTGAGGAGACTCAGAGTGCCTCCCCAGCCTGTGGATCTGGACTTCTTTCTGGATGCTGGGCATTAGGGAACTAGATGTGGCTACACCAGGTCCCTTAGCTTCCTTCAGATGGGGTTAAAAACCTTTGCACCTGGTTCTGAGTATACCCTGGTGGCATTTCAGCTGTGTTTTTAGTAGTATAGAGGAAAAAATAAAGTCTAAATGTTCCCTTAACCATCTTTTCCTAAATCTGATGTGTAGGACCATTCACCTGTTTCTTGGCATTGTCAACCTCTCCTGCTCTCTCCCTGTTAAAACCCTTCTCCTCTTTGCAGTGATTTGTGATGAGAGTTTGAAGGGGCTTTCTCATTTTGGAATGTAACTTGCTGGATAGGCCCTTCTCCTATCCCAAAATAGTCATAAATCAGGTATCCAACTCCATCAGGTGAATTTGTACATGACAAATGTCATGGAGCCAAGCTCAGGCACTGGTCAGGTCTGGAGCAGACTGAATCTGTCCAGAGCACTGTGGTGCAAGGGGGAGCCCAGGTACAGCTCTGTCCACCTTTTCCTTTTATCAGATCCTTGTTCTATGCTCATCGTCTATAATGTGCTTGTGTGGCATGGCAGCAGCACTGTGTGCACACCTGATGGGTTTGAGAGTGCAGAGCAGCATTTCAAAGCAATGAGGGATCATCTGGAACACTTTGGCTAAAGTCATGCAAACTCCCAGAGCACAGAGCAGTGCTACTGAATTTCATGCGATCCACTGTGCTCAAATCCAGAAAAAAACAGGAGAAAAATGTATCTAATGATACCGAGGCCAGAAGGATGTAGCTCAATCCAAGGTGGAACCTGGAGGAAGGAAATACAGTAGTAGTGGAATATGAAAGGGGATTTAAATTCTTGCAAAGATACCTTTTGTGACCATGTCCCTTCCTTCTGCTTTATCAGCACTTTGTCGGTAACAGCTTGGGAGTCTGAAATCAGTTTCTAAACCCTTGACCTCTTAGTGTGAAAAAGCAGCAGCAGGCGGAGGTGGATTTGCTGTGGGTAAAGCTCCTTTCCACAAACTGTTTATCATTTAATATCAATCTAGGGACAAAGATAGCCATAAATCTATGTGAAGCATCTATATACTGTGTCCATTCTAATACTGAATGGGATGTGTGCCAGACAAGTGGACTGTGGCTTGGCTGGGCTCTTACTCAGTGAAGAGGTCTGCCAGAAAATTGGGAAAATTGCATTTAGGCAAAAGCCGGATTATTCAAGTAGGTACTATTACGTTTGTGTTTATCATTAAGGCTCCTACTTAAATGTCAAATATGTCATTAGCTTTTAAAATTTAGGTTAGCTTTTAAAGATTGATACAAAAAAGGCAAAGAAAACATGAAACATTTTGATAGATGTGATTTCTCCTGCCTTTATTCCTACTTTCCCCTCTTTGTCTGAGATGTCCTATTTGCAGATACAGTTAGAATAGACTTTCTTTTTTAATTTGGAAGGATAGAGACAGGATTGAGGACTGGAAAGTTCAACATCATCAAGAGATCACTTTTTTCCTTTGCAGTGCTGCATTATTATTTGCTTAAGAGTGCTTACCTTGGTCCATACAGTATTCTAGAATATAAATCCCAAGGCAGGTCCATGGCTCATTTTTCCTTATGGGCTGCCTACACAAATTGTTCTGAGGGTGCAAAGCCCCAGATGATAAGGTCTGATCCTCTTCTGGGGAATTCCAGTCCCCTGTTTCTTGGAGATCAATAGCTAACTGCACAATGTCCACCTCTAGCCTTCAAAGGCTGTTCCCTCTCTTAGGATACCTGTCTATCTCTGTTTCTGGTAGTTTTTCTAGCAATATCAACTACGCCATGGTTCTGAGTACCAAGGAGGCCTGGATAACTGGTCTGTTTTGTGCTTGATGGAAAGTCATGTGCCAGAGAGCAGGAAATTTCCAGTTCTGGTTAGGCGATGTTGTGCCCATGGTGTTGTAACATTAACGTATTGCTGCTCTGAGGCTCTGCTTTCCTGAAGGGAATTAGAGCCTCAGAAGAATGGGCATGAGCATTTTTGAATGTCACAGCTGACCACAGCAAGGGCTCCAGGAGCCACTTCCTTCGACACACAGAAGCAAAAAGTTCAGCAGCAGTCTTCAGCCTCAGAAAACTCTATGACAGTGACCACTCGGGGTTTGGTGGGAAGTAATATGGGCCTCAGGTGTTTCTTGAAGCTTGGTCTTGCCATCCCCAGTCATCTTTTCTTTCTCCCCCCCACCCCCCTTTTTTTTTTTTTTTTGTGGTTAGTTTTTTGTTGTTTGTTTTCATTTCTTTTTTCCCCTAGCATATTTCATTGCATTACAAGGGAAATCTAAGCAAAGTGGGTCTCAGTGATCTTCCATGCAAAGGCAGGGTCATTACAGCCTCTGAAAACTTTGGTGCTGGGCAGAGTGATGCCTTGACAGCATGGCTGTCTGCTCTGACGTGTTGTCTCTTGACACTTGTACCAGAGCATTGATCTGCCCCTGTGGAGTATGCTGAGGCAAGGACTTGCTTGTACATTGCCCTGTCCCCAGAATGCTGCCCTAGTTTGTGGGGAAGCACAACTTGGTCATCTGAGGAGAGTTCATGGCTTCCTTCTACTACTGATTCCCACCTCACATGACAAAAATCCTTCAACTCTTCCATGACACTGCAGCAGCATTCACCTGCCAGCTTGTCTGTGACTAGTGCTGCATTCTTGTAATGACATTTCACCAGCTCACCCTGTCATAACAAACAGGCACCTTTGCCAAATAAGCCATGAGACTTTTGATCTGCCTAGGGCTATGTATGCCTAGCTGTCCAGGGAGCCCGCAGGATTTTGTCTCACTATTTTCTCCAAGCAGCAGCAGACGTCCTTCAATCCTATACTGCCCCAGTTGTTGCTCTTTTTTATCCCAGACTCACCTCTTCCCTCCAGGGCTTCAGATGACCCCAAACATCTGGAGCATCTGGCATACCCATGTTAGCAAGAGAGGACAGTCCTGGGCTCTCCAGGGAGTGCATGTTCCTGACTTCTTGCTGCTTAGGAAGCGTGGGGCTGGGCTGCTGAATGGCTCCTTGTCTGCTGCCTGCAATGCAAGCAGCATCTCCCCCTCCCCACACCCAGACAGACCCAGATGCCAGGGTCGGCAAGCGAGGGCACCACGAGGGGACCTGCCAGCTCTGCCACTGCAGCTGCTCCCTCTGTTGCTGGCAGCTGGGCTTGAATATTCATGGCAACAAAAGATTAGCACTGTGTATGCTTGGCACTGGAGACAGATAAACTTTCTTGAGGTGCCGGTGGCTCTGTTCTCATCCCATTCAAAGAGCTTGCTCCCTCTCCCCTGCTCCACTCGTCTGCTTCATCGACCAGCTGATTCCCTTGCTGCATAAATGGCCTCTGTTGGGAAAGGGAGGCGAGCAGCTTGATTAAGTATTCAGCAAAGTGGTTCGGAGTCCAGACAAACTAGCGTGGATCTTGCCAACACTTGCACCCAACTGGCACTGAGGAAAGCCAGGGAAAAAGCTCATTTTTAAATAGGCAAAATTTTGCAAGGTATCAGAGTGTATTTATCGGCTGCTATCCCCTGATCAAGTAGTATAGACTTTTATCATTACCTCTGACTTCCTCTGGGATTTAGGGGTTTGAGGATCTAAAGAACATTTAAGGGGACTTAGACCTTTTAGTGACCCTTTAGACCTCTCAGTGACTTAGAAACATTTCAGTTTCATCTCACACCATGACTGATATGTTCAAAATACTGTCTGCCACCTCTCCTTCCCTTTTCTGAACTGGTCTGGAAATGAAAAAAAAAAAAGGAAAAAAGAAAATATCAAATTAGTGATTGTTATTAAATTATTGATGTTGGTCAGAAGTGGAAGAGGAGAACTTTGTTACTTTTCCCCTTTTGTCACCAGGTTGTTTCTGAAAGGAGCCTGGAGTTGTGAAGTTGAGAACACAGGACAGTTGGCAGCCCTTACTTCCCCTATATTTGAACCACCCTTTCTTCTTTTCCTGGTATATTCTTTGGCAGTCTTCAAGTCCTCCATGGGCTGACATGTTTGGCCCAGAGCAGATTTGTTGTTGATGTTTGGAAGGGAAGCCTGAAAAGGTTACAGACAAACAATGTCTGGAGGTTGAAGAAGAACTGGTTAGAGATGAACAACCAAAACCATCAGTGTGATAGTGGTAGCTCTCCAAAAGCATTCAGAATTTACAGAATCACAGAATCTGAGTTGGGAGGGACCCAGAAGGATGAAGTCCAATCCTGAAGTGAATGACCCATACAGGGATCAAACCCACGTATGTGGAAGTGGTTTGGCTATGGGGTTACCTTGCTCTTTCACCCATCACATCTTCCTTCTCCCACCCAATAAGGGTGGTAGCAGCTGGTGACAACTGAGGTGCTGTGGTCCTTCAGTGGTTCTGCTGGGGCTGTGGTGCTGCAGCTCTCCTTTGGGAAGCATGCTGCTCCCATCACCTTTTGTGCTGAGAGTCAGAGTGCCCAGCTCAGGCTGATCTGCTTCCCACCAGGACTTCACATGAAATGTCACATTTTAATATAAAGTGACTCTGCAATAGTTATTCTGACCCCCAGATGAGTGCTTTGTCAGAGTCAGCTTTCGGTAAATAGAGCAAACCTATCCCCCCAAATTTAAGAGACAGTATCTTTTCAGTCAGTGCAGAGACAGCAAATCACCTGAGCTGTTCCAGCTCTCTGCTTTAGGCTGAGATGAACCATACATTAGAAGTGCTCAGTCTTCTCAGGTTAGAAGGGAGTCTAGTCAATGAGATCAAATATGTATTTCTGTGCTCTAGACAGGTACAGAGTCTAAACTCTGTATCCCCCAGTCAGGGCCAGTAACACCCCAAGGATCACCAGCATCTCCAGAACTGTCTGGGGCCAGGTGAACCATGTTGATCCTCTGAAGAGCTGTGCATGTAATGGCTCAGCACCATGTAATATAGTGTTGTGCTAACAGAGGAGAGAGAGGATTTCTCTACCTCTTCCCCAGGGCACCGTGTAATGAGGCTTTGGGGACCCGGTGGTAAATGAATGTCACAAAAGGCTACCTGATGGCATCTGCTCAAAGTAGCCAAATAATTATCTCTCTTTGGCAAACCACACAGGTCTTCAACTCAGGATAATATTAATAGTTTATTATTTGCTGCTGTGTGGGAAACAGGAATAACTTTGAATTTTCAATAACTTGCTAGGAAATTAACTTCTGATGCCAAAAGCAAGGCTGCTGCATTGATAACCATTCTCCAAGGGTGACAGTGGGGGAAGAAAAGAGCTTAGGGGCATGGCCACCTGCTCCTTCTTCATCTGACATGGCCATAGTCACAGTCTGCCCAGATTTGGCTTAACAGGTCTCTGGTGAGGCCAATTGGAACAACCTCATTAGAAAAGAAGAGTAAACTGTTCAGAAATGAAAGATAAAATTTGTGTCTGCCAGGTTCATGGGGCTATTTGGAAACAAAATCCTTGCAGTGCATGAAGTCATGCTGTAAGGTCAGTGCTGTAAAAAAGTCCACAAGTGTTTTTTCTAGGAGACAAAATAGTCAACATTCTCAGGTGGACAGGTCTGTTCAAAGCTAATGTTTTCCTCTCATGCCCTCATGAATGAATTCCTGGTAATGATGATCACCCCTTGGCTTGTTAAGTGGGAGGCCAGACTGCACTTTTCAGCTACATATTGCTCTCTTGTTTTGAGGATTCACTTGAGGAGATACTATATGACACTGTACTGGTTTGTTCCCAAGCACCAGAAGGACTTTTCTTACCTCTTCCATATTATTTTTTTTTTTCTCTCAAGCCCCCAGTTAGGATCTCATGAATTTCCTTCAGCAGATTATTTCCTTCTCCTTTCGCTGATTTTAACAGAGTTCTCCATTCTCTGCACACACAAAGCATTTGCCACCCAACACATTATCTGGAGCCTTCCCTGGTCCCATATTGTCACACAGTACAGCATTTGTCACTCTTATTTCCACCGAGTCCTGGAAATAATGCTCACCTTCTCATCCATGCTATGTGTCATGAGCTGCTCTGACTCCTTTATTCCCCTCACAAAGGGAAAGGAAAGCTACCACTTAGCATACCAATTTTTATTGAATCCAGATACACGAACAAGCTGGAATTTTCACTTTTTCATGCCAAACTGCCACTTCTTTGCTTCCAACCTCTCTTGAACTGTTCACCTCTGGAGTCACTGTATTGGTGTCTGTAGATGACACTGCCTCTGCAGATACCAAAGCCATGAGCATGCCCAAGCTGTTCACTGCAGCATCTCAGTGATAAACTGTCGTCTGGTTGTGCACCACAACATTTTCTCTGGCAGTTTCATCAGAAGAACAAAAATAAGAAAGCACCTTCTCCATGGCAGCACTGGGACACTGTAGCTCTTCCCCAGAGAGCAGCCTCAAGGCAGCCTTATCTCATTCCTAGAGAGAGTCACAACAAAAAGTGTGTGATTCATGTGGAGAGCAAAGCCAGCTCAGCCTGGCTCCTCTTGCATGAAGAACTGATCCAGGATATTAGGCCTTCCCCTGCTGTTCTCATTTCAGGTTGTAGCAGAGAAATCCTTTCCTAATATAGACTGAGTGTCTGGGAAGGTCCATAACTATTCATTAACATGAGAGGTATTTAAGTAGACAGTATAACCCCTACTCCTAATGTGTGAAATACATCTGATGGCCTCAGAGATATGGGCACAGGGCAGAGACGAGCTTCATGACTCCCTGCTCTGAGTTCTGCTCTGGCAGGGATCCTCCTGAGAGCTAACCCTGCTGCTGGTCACTCTGGTGCCATTAACAAACCTGATGCTCCAGGACATCAATGCTCAATAGCTATTGCAATAAATGGAACATTCTGGGGGCCTCAGTTCTAGGTATCCTTAGAGATGCTACCTACCTCTCAAAAAATTTAGCATCTGGAGTTTGACCCAGAGGGAGCACATGTTGTTGACTTGTTGTGAGCAAGCTCAAGTTGCGTTCCTGGATAAAAGTTGTCCTGGCAGCTACAGCCAGTGCTCTTATCCCACTGCTGGAAGCTGATGAGATGCCACTGGAGAATATCATCGCCTTGCAACAGAAGGATACTTGTGTCTCCAAACAGACATAAACAGCCATCTTTATCCAGAGCCAGAGCAGAACTTGGTAAGAAAGGACTATTGATATAATCATATTTTTAAAGCTTCACTTTCATCCAGCTTCTATGCACAGATGCACAAGTGCAGAGGTAAGGAGACATTTAAAATTAAGGAGGATCTCAGAAATGAAGCCTTTTTTTACATTAGCTTTGAGTGCTGTCAGATTTTCAGTGGACCTTAGAAATGCAGTGATGCCCTTGCTGTTGAGAAGAGCTACAAGAAAATGAAGCTCTTGTTTCCTGAGCACAAGTATGTGCTCGAGCACAGAGAGGCCCAGAGACTAGAGCTGTGCTAGAAAACCAAAAGACAAAACAGACCAAAGAAAGGCAGAGAGACCCACTTGCCAGATCCCTAGGCATCTCTCTGAGGCATTTTTAGAGCTTTTTAAACGACTTTTAAATAAGGCAACTTGGCAGTGTTAATTTGTCAGAAATTATAGAGGCAGAGAATTGTTTGGAACCTGCAAATTAAACAAATCTACTTAATGACTTTTCTGACAAAGTACCCCACCACAGTCAGCACTGAGAGACTGCTTAGTCCATAAAAATGGCCTGGTCTGTAAAAACACAAAAACAAAATCTCCTTGCAAGTCTACATGAAGATTGCACAGATAAGGCTCTCAGAGTACAACAGGAAACACTGAGCTGGCAGCAGACCTTCTCCTATAAGGAATCTTGGAAGAGCTTTAAAGAGGCAGAGTGTTGGGACACAGGAGGGGAAATGAGTAACAAACAGGAACCCTGCACAAAAACAACTGCCTTCTGTGGGCTGTGACACTGTTTTTTCTCATGCAGCATGGGGAAGCAAGGACACTTCATTGTTAAACTTTCACCTTTGACAACAGCAAGCTAAGCATCAGTGTTACGTAGCAAACCATTGCATTTTGCAGTAGTTCTATCCTTACATGTCCTCTTTCTTTTCCATGAGCCAATTATTATCTGTGAATTGATCTTGCTGGGAAAGAGATGATGGTTTTCCTACTAGAGGTGCATACACACATGTTTGCAGATCATGGGGCTGTGTTTTCTTTGGGGTAAGCACAGAACTTTCCTGGTGACACTGGCAGGCACAAGTTCTTATGACACATTAGGACAGAGATCCCAAGACATGTATTAAATGTGCAGTCTAGTCTTAGGATGTAAGTTGTGATGTTGTCTCTATAACTGGAATATGATTGGTTGCGATGAAGAAAATATACCAGCTTACCTGGTGAGGGTAGTAAATTGTATGTATGAGTAGAGATGGGGAGAAAACCTGGGTATACCACCTAGATTGTATTAGATGACACCATGTAATCAGCTCTTCGTTAGCCACAGGTTTCTCATTTAATAATGGAATTCCTTGATTAAAAATGTGAGCTTCTGTTGGGATGAGGTGTAGTAAAGGACTAGGGTTGCACACTTGAAGTATTGGTCTGCACTGCTCTTTGTAGACAGTGTTGTTTCAATTGCAAAGCACGTCCTTCCTTGTGAGCCAGCTGCCCAGCACTGGGTAAACTGCTGTAGCAGCATCTCACTCTCATGACTCAGATTTCAGCTGGAGGACACAAGTCCAAAACGGTCCAAAAAATGAGTCTGTGTCTTTTACTAGGAATAAAGGGAAAATATCTTTCAGGCTGTCACCTTGATTACACAGCTAGTTACTCATGTTCTGAGAAGGGGAGGGAAATATAGCAAACAGTGGGTAAGATACAGATAAAGAACAAAGAATGGGCAGTTTCATCTGCCCTGTATTTTCCCATGAAGAATTGCTACTGGCATTTCTCATGCCTTTAGCAGAGAGGATAAATGACACCATTCTGCACAGCCACCAACTGCTGATTCAAAGGTTTGACAATCAGACTTATGACTTCCAGCTGCCTGCCCTGCTCCTGTGCCAGAAGTTACCATCCCCACCATGACACGTATCTGCTTCTGCACTGGGAAACATCATGTCTTAGCTCAACTCACCCACCAACAGCCTCGGGACCTGGAGAGGAGTTATGGCACCATGTTAAGCACGGGGCTGCAGCAGAGGAACCGGAGAGTGAGGACAGCTAAAACTTCTCTGGGCTGTAACTCCATGCCATGCACCAGGACTGATCACAGAACCTTTGCTTACTTCTGAAGCTGAAGCTTTAGGAGAGGGAAGTCCAGCTGTAGCTAATCTTTCCTGGCTTTCTAATCACAACAGTAGTGATTAATCTTGAAAGAATATCTGAAAATACATGGAAGTAATGAGCTTACATGGTGCAGTTTAGTGCTGTACATGCTTCTGTCTGAAAATTGGACAGAACCCACAGGTGTCATCGTCTGTTTCATCCCATATCAGTTTAAGCAGTTTCACATGAAGGCTCTGAAGAATGAAGCTACAGAGCAGAGGCAGCAGGTCTTGCATAGGAAAACACAGGTTTCAATCTACAGGAACTCCACAATTTTTCCAGGCTAAACTTTTTTTTTTTTTAAAAAAAGATATTTTTTAAAAAAATATTTGCCCAGATTACTTGCCTCTTACCAAAGAAAGAAAACAACATTTTCACCTTACAGTTTTTCTCATGGCCAGTATGAATCATCATCTTTCCCTGACTGCACTAAGGGACAGTATTTTACACCAGCTTGTCACTTGAGTTTCCAGAGTGGCTGGTGTGGGGTCATGAATTGTCGTCTTCTTAGCACTGATGAATATTTAGTCGCCACAGGAGCATTTCCGAGTTAACTGAGTGACTACAGACTGAATGAATGGAAGCAGTTTGGGTCAAATGGAATGTTCATTAATGTCCCAGAGGAGACCCTGTCATTTTTGGACCTCAGAGGAGCAGAATGTGGGCATTTCCATGTACTGCTCGGCAAACTGTCAGAACAGTACACTAACAAATTCTTAAGAGCTGCCCTTACGTGAACTATTAGGAGACCAAGTGATTAATAGGCTGATCTGTTGAAACTGTTCGTTTCCTAAAAGCATGACTGAGTGGGCTCATTGCTTATGATACAAGAAGCTGTTATTAACATTCCAATAGCTGGTTTTCGTTAAAGACATCTGTGACCTAGAACTGTGAAAGCCTGTTTGGTTTTGCATTTGTGTCATAAATAAATGAAACACTGCATTTGTATACCCAGCACATGTTTCCTGTAAGGGGTTTGCTTTCAAAGCAGTCAAAGCAAAATACATTGCCTAGTGGTAAAGGCAGCTGATGGGGTACCACTTTGCAAGCTCATGGGCTTTTATCTCTGGTAAAGACAATGTGATCTGGGGAGATTCTGAGTTTCTTCATGCAGTGTTCCTTTTCCATGCCAAGATGGTACTCTACTTTTATGCAACATGTGGACCCGAGGCACTTGGGAACTTTTTGGCAGCCATATTTCTAATCTACAAATACTGCAGAAGAATTTCTCCCTCCCCACCCACAATGCCACATCTGTGCTTTGTGCTTGTACCTCCTTTTCCAGCTGTTGGGGAAAGCAAACCGGAACTGTAATTACCACTAAATATTGCATCAACAAAAGAACTGATTTTTTGAAACTGTCATCAGCCTAGGAAAGATTATGAAATAACAAATGGCACAAAGACACAGGACAGTACAGTGGTTAAAGACCTATTAACCCTAGGCAACCTGATTTTGGCAAAGTGATGAGTTGCCTAGGTTTAGGTCTAGAAAAGGGCTTGGGTCTGGGAAAGAGCTTGAGTCCTCAAAGCTGAACCACATACTGCAGAAATCCCACTCAGCTAATGTAGCCATGCCACTGATGTTCTGAGGACACTAGGCATTCTGATGTATTTGTAAAATATGCAGTTGTCCTACAAAGAGCACAAACTGCTCAATTATCACCATATAAACCCATGCACCCCTCTTTCTATCCAGGAGCACTAACCACTGGACTGCTGTCCATGTTACCTGCTCTCTAGTCCTTAGTGGTTGGGTCCACAGGACCAGCTGGAGGAGGCTCTTTCTCTCCTGGACCAGGATGTCTCAGGCAAATGCTCCACCTCTTGAGTGACAGAGTTTGGAGAGAAAGGGCACTCTTAAACTGTTAGGCTGAAGTTTTTTCCCTCCTGGGACTAGCCAGGGACTGTGATGAATAGGTCCTCCTTCAGAGGAATTGGGCTTGGAAGGGTTTGGCTGCTGAATCCCCCTTCTCCCAGGAATCTGCAATCTTAGCCTGGAATAATATGTGATAAAGCAAGAAACAACCTAGAAAAAGAAATAAGCCAGAAATAAACCCAGAACCAGGCCTCAGGAGTTCACACTGTGATCACATGAGCTGGGAGATCGTCACAGAGATCTTTGGATAGGACAGCTGCCTCCTGCTCAGGCTGAGGGAGTGAAACCCTCTCATTGTGCCCAGAGAGGAATTGTCCCAGGTTCTGCAGGGGGGGAGGTAGGAGAGCTTTGGGGGGGGCTATCTGTGATTGTGAAAGGACTGGCATTTTACAAGAAATTGTCACCCTCTTCTGTGTTCAGGGAATCTCTTGTTTGGGACAGGAGGTTGGGACCCTCCAAGCTCTGTTATACCAGGGCCTCTATCTACACACTTTGAGCATATACAAACTGCACAGAAGAATGTTGATCCATCACTTGGGTCAAAAGGGGAAGAGCAGTAGCAGACAGAACAAATTTCTTGCAACACTGGGCATGACATGGATGGGAAGCTGTTCTCCTGATATGGGAAGATGTTTTTACTGAAATAGATGAGACTGCCTTGAATTTTCAATTACCAGAAAACTGGTACTTGAACTGGTAAATTACCAGGAAACTGGTTTCTTCAGCAGATGGGAAGTCTCACTTCGTATTCACTCTTGTTACGTCTGTGTTCAGATCTCACTTGGTCTTCTTTTTGTGAAACATGTTTGTAAACTGTACAGTTCCGTTATTCAGACACTGGGCAAGATCCTGCCTGGAAGCCTGGAAGCTATTAAAACAATTTGAAATGTCCAAAAAGAAACTACTTTATAACCTGCCAATCCTACTGATATCTTCCAGGTTCATCTACCATAAATCCTGATTCCTTGTGGGCAGTTTTAGATCATGTACTAAAATGTTTCAAATGAATAGCACAGACTGGAGGTACCATGTGTCATAGCTAAAAGGTGCTGCAGCCTGTTTTCATTATTGCTATTCTGAGTTAGGAGATGTCTGTGCAGCTCTCTCCAAACACGTGGGCTGTCTCCTTCCGTGCTTTCAGCTGACTGAAAACTGTGAATGTGATGAACATGACATCAGGGCTTCCAGGGAGGAGGAGAGCCTCAATTCAGGTTTGTCAATCCTATTCCACAGTCATGAGGCAGATTCCTGCTCTTAACAACCACATCAGGGAGTGAATATAGTCTGTGGCTGCTTACAAAGGACCACCTCATGATGCTCTCATCTGACATCCTCCCCAAGGATCAACTCTGGCCCATGGGAAACTTGGTGATGAAGCATCCACTCCACAAACTAAGCAGCCACTGTTTAATTTGCAAGGACGTGATTCTTGCTCTTACTCACAGCAGATGGAGGAGAAAACACAGTAGTGAAGGACTCAATGTAAATGGAGCTGGCAGTGCTTTCCTGAGACAGCAGACAGCTTAAAACAATGGCTCTGAGAAGTGCGTCCTGCCTTCATTCATCGCACTAGGAGACTTGCCACCGAGTCCCATGGAAACAATGTGAACAGCCATATTCAGGGTTTCACTGCTGATTATTTTAGCAGACAGGATGGGGACAGGGTAGGAATGAAACCCATATGGGAAGTGGGAATTGCATGGTAGGAAGTAGGGAGACAACACAGAAAAAAATCAGGGAAGGGGGAAAGAAACAAAGACAGGAGGGGGTGAAAGAATAAACCCTCAAGGGCAGACATGGTGGTGATAATAAGGTACTTGCTCTTTATCTCCAAGTGACACCGGACCCAGTGTGGCAGGAACAGAGCTAACAGGATGAAGATAACTGGGCCATTTCTTCCTCAGTGAACATTTCACTTGTCTACTGTGTCCATATTATATGGGGAGAATTGGAGAATTGTTCTCTGGCTAGAGGACACAAACCACCCTTTTGGCATATCCCAGCCCATGAGCCTTGGGAAAACATCTCCTTTCAGCCAGACTCAGCTTAGGTACCTAGCATCGGCCAAGGTGGGAGGAACCATCTCCTGAAGGTGTCTATCCTCCTTCACCCTTCTGCAGGGAGACAGCTGTTCTCAGGGGAGGTGAATCCCACCCCAAGGATGGGTAGAAAGGAGTGTGTTTGCTGGATGTGCCTGTGCTGCTCAGTGGTGTGTCAGTCCCTGCTCTGCTAGACTGGTGAGCCACCTTCCTTCCAGGAATCAGATGCTTAGGACAGGTAAAAGGTCTGTGTTCCTTTCTTCCAAGAGGCAACAAATTACAGCTTTGGAGCCATGTGGTTCATCTGTACTAATTAATTAAATGAACTTGGGACATCTTTTGGCACTGAGGCCAGGTAGCATTGAGCCACTCGTGTCCATACCGGTTGTGCTAATTCCTGTACCATGCTTGGAGCTGCTGCACAGGACAAAACTGCAAGAGACACTTCTATTTGACAGAGTAGGCAATATACCACTGCCTGGCAACATTAATTTTACTAGCATAGAGGAACCAAGATCTTAGATTACCCCAGGCACATCACGGTTTTACAGGTGTCTCATAAATACTGCCCTGCCCTACCATCCCCAAAGCATCTCTGGCTGCTGACTCTGCTCCAAAGCAAGGAGGGTGTTAAGGAAACTTCCCTGTGTGACCACCCAGGAGCCACTCTGGCAGTCACACTTGCACCACCTGAGCTGGGACCAAGGCTCTTTCATGGCTACACACCCCCCATCCCCTGCCCCAGTCAGACCAGGTTTCCTTACCAGCTCAGCCCCAGCTTTCCCATAGCAGTCTCTCAGACATCAGGATCCTTAAAATAATCATGCTGCAACAACAAAATAACAACTTGAGCTGTGGGCCTCCAAGGAGGGACCCCAAAAAAAGGATACCCTGGGCTTTTATACCCTCACAGTCTAAGCCTGCCAAAGCCTGGCATCATCAGCTCCAGCTGCATCTCTCAGTGTCCAGTCATTTGCCCTTCAGCTGCACACCAAGCTGACAGTACCAAATATATTCCTCAAAAAGTAGAAAGAAACATCTTGGCACAATCCAAAGGGATTCAGCAGCATTTCTTCACAAAGCCCTTGCTTATATCTCATGAGCTTTGAAAGCAGAAGAGATTGCTCAGCTCTGCAGGGTGTGTTCTGTTAAGAGAAGGAAAGGAGAACGTCAGGTTTGTATCAGAAGTGTCTGGGATTGACAGCTGCCTGCTACCGCACAATGAGGAAGCAACCTTAACACTGCAAGCAGGATGTTTACTGCCAGGGATTCACAAAAACTATCAGAAAGGATTGTGATAAGTGGATCTGATACATTTTACAACCCTTGAGGGCCTTTTCCTAATTTGCCATGTGATTTATCAACCTGTTATTGTCCTCTAGTGCTTTCCATATATTGATGGCACTGACCTTGAAAAGCCCATGGCCTAATATGTGAATGATATTATTGTGTGTGGAATGACAACAGAATTCTAGGTCAGAGACTGGAGGTGGCCACGTGAATGTGGAGACTGAACAAGCTGGAGACTATTTCCAAGTGCCAGTTTGTGCAGGCCAAGGTCCCAGAAGGATTCACAAAGCAATATCCGCATCCTGGCACTGCTGTCACTGCAAGCTAGGAGAAGTGACTGACTTGCCTTCTCTTCTGAGCTGTGCATGGCTGAGCTGCTGAGGAGTCCCACAGCATAATGCAAGCTCTATCTAGTTAAATCACACTGGGGTCTTAGAAAATATGGTGCTATTGTCCCTGCCTTACAGAGAGGAAAGTGGGAAGTGTAAGATTCTAGACTATACCAATGGCAGAAGGAAACAGCAATCCCTCAAGTCCTGCTCTTGCCATTTCAGTTGGAGTTCTCCAAACTGGGATATTTGAGAGAGGTTCTCACCCTACCAGAGGCACTGTCCCGGGATCATGCCCCTCCTTATGGAGTCACTCATTGGTTTCTTATAACTATTGCAATAAACACTGACCCAAGAGGTCACTTCCCCTCCTGCTCACAGCCAATGCAGCTCAGGATATTTCTTTATACAGGAGAATATGACTTGAAAGTGTTTTATGTGCCAATCAGGCTGCAGCTGCTGGGTGAAATGCAAGCACAGGTCAGGTCAGCAGGCAGTTTTCCATGTGTTTCCAACAGGACATCCAGTCTACACATCCTACAAATTATGGCTAAATATAGAATATATCATGGGTTCATGAAATTCAAAAGCTGCTAGAGAAGCTAGAAGAGAAGAATGCACCCTTCTCCAACTAGAAAAATCCCCTTCAGATCTGAGGTGCTTATAGATGATTTATGTTGCCCAAGCATGAGGAATGTTGCAGCTGAGATGCCTAACAGGTCAGGAATTAAAATAAGACTCAGCTCTGCTCTTTGCTCTAAACAAAATGCAAAGTCAACCCGGCCCCAGTCCTGGTTTCAGACAACTCCTGTTCCACCACAGCTGCACAAACCTACTTTCTCTTTGTCATTCAGAGGGGCTCCCTGACTGCATTTCCGAGCTGTTTACAACTGCAGTAAAAGAAGCAGGGAAGAAGATCTGTTTTTCTTGCTCATCAGTTGAAGGTTTGCTGAAAAAGCAAGCACTAATGAGAGTACCACAGAAGGGTGGTAAATGAGTGTTAGAGTGCAGTCTGACCTGGGAGCCAGCCTTGTACAGGAAGATGCATTCTCTGTTGCAGAAAACAGAGCAGTAGCTCCAGCAGCATGGTTTTTGCAGCCCCCAAAATGACCAACAAGAAAGGGACAGATGAAACTTCCCTGTGTGGAGATGTCAGGGTCTGGCCCATTTGGGACAGCATAAACCAGGGACATAAACCAGGCTGTAACAGCCAATGGTCTCCTCTTGACCGGAGACATCGGAGAGATGCAGGTGTTTGGTTCTGCTTGGGAAGCAGGTAGGATGCTGTAACATCTGAGGAGGTCATTGGGGTTGAGGTGAGAAATGTCTGCATAGTTGCCGAGTTGGGGTTGGCAGTGGATATGTGGCTGTTATCACACACTGCAGGGAAAGCCAGGATCCTGCCATAGTCCTGATGCAATCCGGGAAGGCCCCTGTGAGCTAAACACAGCCTTTCCCTCAAACTGTGGCTCTTGGGGGAACCTTAGATCTCCTCAGCCACACCAAGGCAGCAGCTCGGAGTGGGGCAGCGCCTGCAGCGGATTTAAGGACGTTCGGGGTGACACTCGGGGCACCGCGCTGGGGCTAATGCTCCTCTCTCCAGCCAGGGGATTGTTGCCCTGGGCTCCCGCGAGCACAGGCGGGGGCTGTGCCTGTATTTCTCCCGGGGGGTTTCTCGTGTTTCCAGCGGCAGGCACACGGCAGGGCCCGGGTGGACTGGGGGAAGCCGNCGCCAGGTGTCCCGGGCCTGCGGAAGGACGGGACCCGGCACGGCGGAGCGGTGCCATCAGCCTCCGCTTCCTCAGGAAACGGCTGGGACCCGTGCGCAGCCCGCAGCCAAAACCTGCTTCGGATTTAAACCTTGCCCTAGGAAACGGAGCCCGGGATTCCCTGGCACCTCCGTAGGGAGCTGGGAACTCACGTAGGCAGCCGCTGGCGGAGAGGCCACGGGCCCGGGCTGGGCTCTGCGACCCCGTGTGCTCTCTGCATAAGCTCGGTTTGCCTGGAAGTCCCCAGCATCTGGAGGGGAAATGGCCCTGTTTGTTCCCTCCTGAACTCTCGGGGCACTCCTGACTGACGCTTGGAGAGCACAGAAAAGAATCCTTCCGAAACGAAAATGCAGGGAACGTCATCAGAAACCAGTGTAGTCAGGGCTTTCTTGCAAAACGTTAAGCGCTGAAATGCTTGTCTGCCAAAGAGATCAAAGCTGATAAATCAGGAAGTTTTCAGTTTGGCAAAGGCAACTTTGCTGAAGCCACGTACAGCGTGATATTGCAGATCTGCTCTGTAGACAGCACTCGTCCCATACAGCATCCAGATGTACACACTTTGTGGGGGTTGACTTAGGGCAAGTGAACCTGAACCCAAACACAACTTCCAAACATACCTTTCCCCACGGTTTCCTGCCGGGACATGATCCCTGAGCTTCTTTTACATTGAGACTAATTAATCCCATCTCTGTCAGGAGGACACAAGCTTCCAGAAATCAGTCTGAAGTAGCGATTTCCAAAGAGAAGTGTCTATTTTTACAGTGGTGATGTGGAGATGGTGATCCTGCTTTTTCTGGCAACCCTGGAGAAATTCCTCTCACCAGCATTGTCCACCTGTGTGCGACAATAATAGCTGGTGACTCAGGGTGATGGTGTATGCAACACTTCCATCTCTCTCACAGTTGAGTCACTGGCTGGGATGGGATGGGCCCAGCTGGGAAAGCAGTGTGCAGGATGTGTCTCAAGTGTGCAGCCAAAGCAGACAGGTCCTTTTCATAAGCCTGCCTGTGGGACCGTAGGTAAATAAGAATAGTTAATTACCAGAATGAGTACATGGCCTCAGAAGGGCTGTGTTTCTTCTCTCTCCCTTATACCCAACCCTGGCTGTGAGGAAGTGCAGTAGCATCTTCTGGCTCCTGGGGGAGAAGGAGGAGCAGGGAGTGTCAGCCAAGGCGTGAAGCACAGCTGCAAGGCACTGTTTTGCCCTGTCCTCCTCCAGCTCTGTGCTTTGCTCTGTGGAGGGCAGAGGCACAGCACCTGCTGCATGGGGCAGTGGATGGATACACTCAGGAAATCGTGTTTAACAACACCTTGATCAGCCCACAGCTGTCCACCTGCTCCAGGAATAGTCGTAGTGAGATATTGGCACTGGAGTGTTTGCAATTCATACTTAACTGCTACTCGTTTTTCAGGAAAAGTCCTAGAGTAAGATTTTATTTGTTCACTTCTTTCACAACTCTTCCCTGTTCAGGCTTTATTTTGAGCCAGCATCAAGGGTGTATACTTTTCCTAATATTTGTTATTTTGCATTTGGAGTTCTTTTATTGTTTTTTTAACTTCAAAATTTTAGCATTTCTAATGTGTTATGAGGGTATTTTCTGCAGATCTTTCATACATTTTCTCTTTGTTCCTTTATTGTATAACTTCACTCTAAATTTGCTTTTTCATCTAGAAATTTTACAGTGGAAAAAATGCACTTTAGCATAATGTTATGCAAGTGTAACAATCAATTAAAACATTTCTTCCGTGAAGGAAAACAGAAATTCTTCTAAGCATGCAGAAACTGAAGTCTCAAGTCTGCTTTTATTTATTCTAACATCACTCAGGAATGACACCAACAAGTTTCATCTGGGTGGAGTTAGCAGCAGAGAACTAGTCCTGGATTTTCACATGTGTAGATGTGCACTTTTCAAAGTATTGATCCTTCAGAACATGTCCTCAGATAACCCTGGCTCTAGAATAGCATCCATGAAGTCAGCAGGGGGGGCAGTAAAGATCTGGGGGAGGGAGGGCTATGGGATGAACTCCTCAGGTACTAAAGCCCCATGGCAAGACGAGCATCTCAGGGTAGCTGCACAGTGGAGGAACCCAGCAGCACCACCCCGTGATGCAGACCTGCCAGCAACACTGGTGGGCTGGCTTGGCCAGCGGTAGCAGGCGACTTGGAGCAATGTGGAGCTCAGCATGAGCTAAGTTCCCATGGGTTTTTCCAGCTTTTGAGCCAGCTTTTTTAGCCCATGCCAGGCTCCACGTTGTTGCTGCTTGCTTGCTCTGGATACCACATTCCTTCAAGTAACCCAAGTGGAGCCACTGGTCTCACGACTGCAGCTTTGTTGCAGCCGTACCTGCACAGTCTCGTGCAAGCTGCAACAGCCCCCAGCCCATACCACATTACACTGACATGAGCCTGGCAGGGCTTCAGTTAGGTGAAGCTACTCTGACTCTTGTCTTAATTCCTGCACTGTGAGACTTGGGGTTCAAATTTTAGAAACTGCTGTCTTGCTCATTCAGCCTCTTGGGAAAGGCATCAGTCATTAAGGCCCAGCAATGGGAAGAGATGGGACAGCTGAGCTGAGGGAAGCATGAACTGAGCCAACATAAAACCCCTCTCTACCTCGCTTTGCAGAGACTAAAACCCTCAGTTTTTTAGATGCAGGAAATGATGGCGAGCTTCTTAAAGTTCCTAAAGCAAATACCATGATCTTTCTGCTTTTTTTTTTTTTTTTCCTTTCTATATATGATTATTCTTTTAAACAACTGGTTTCCATTCTGGCTTAATTTGCATTTTAGGCTGTGTTTTGAGATTGATTTTTATTTTATTTGGATCTGACACAAATGTCTGATTCCAAGTGCCTCTGAGGTTAACAATATGAGGCAGCTCTCATTTTATCTGAATGGTTTGGGCTAAGCTGAAATGTAAACTTTGGACAGGACAGTTTATTCCCAGATGTTTCTCTCCATGATTTTTCAAATTGTCCCACTTCCCAAAAGTAACTGGGGGATGGTCTCAGTGTGGCAATGTGGCCAAGAATTTTGATGCAATCCCTTGCTGGAGGTGCCCCTCCAGCATTCTTTATCAATTAAAACCCAGACTCTGTGCAATATCTATCCTAACTGGTCATAACTAGCATAGCATAAGCAGGGATCAACTCTTTGCTTATAGGATCAAGGTGTTTATATTATTTTTTGTAGCTGTGACAGGAGAGGCTGGCTGCCTACCCTACAGCATCTCCTATCTCCATTCTGCCAAATAGCTGCTTATACTTCTCAGGGTAATCCAAGAAAAAAAGCCCTTTTTCTGTTTCTCACAGAATTCTCCTTGGAGTTAAAAGTGTCATATATTGGGTTGTTCTCCTGCAGGGCTGTGCTTCAGCAATGTGGGGCCCCAATTAGCAGTTTGAGGTAAGCTTTAAAATGTCTTTTCTAAAGCAAATTTCTTGTATCTTTCCTCATGCCCGGGCCCCAGTTGAGGACAGGTTTGCAGGTTCTTGTGCCCAGGGCCAGCTTAGCCCCTCATGCTCTTCCCAGGAGCAAACTACAACCCAGTCCTCTGCAAATAGGGATTCACCAGCTGTTCCACAATTTTGAACAGAAGAAAAGATGGATTTGGGCACAGAAGTTACCCTGGACATTTTGAACAAACAGCCAGTAAATCTGGTGCCTTTCCTTTGCTAAACTGCAGTTTGTCAGGTGTCGATGAAGGACTGAATCTAGGCAGGATTAGAAAGGTTCAGCTGCCACAAGCAGAATAAAGGTCACAAATCCAGAGCAAAGGGTGGGATGGGAGTGCATCTTTGAAACCCAGCATAATATCAGCTGATTTCATGATGATGAGCACAAAGGTCATCAGGAAATGTGCCACCTTTTGGAGGATACCACCTTTTGGAGGATACCACCTTTCATGTGGGCAGTCATACCTGAAGCTAAAATACACCAGTATACAGGCAGCAGAGGTACAATCTCCATTGGCTGAACCTCCTCACAGGAAATGTGTTTTTCCTTGAAATGCTTGCACCATTTTTATCTTGCCTTTTTACAGGAACGGTGTTAAAGTGCAGTTGTTCTCTGCAAAGTGCTTTTTGCATAAATAGGACTTGCCCAATCTGATCCGTGTGTGCATGCAGAGGCAGATCTGCTTATTTCAGTGGCCAAAACCAGACGAAATGCTTTTTTACTCCTCTGGTCTTACCACAAATAACCAAGTGAAGCTTGAGTTCTCTTTTTTCCCCCTGGACATTGTCAACAGACTCAGGCATGACATGAACTTTGAACAGATGGCATCTAACATGACAACAGGCCAGTCCCTGATTCCCTCAAGCCAACTTGTTCAATTTCTTTAGGTGTGGTTTGGTAAGGAGTTGGACTTTGCCTGTGTCCCAGCTCTGCTGCTGAGCCCGGTGAACACAGTAATGTTGCTTGGCAAACTGAGGGCGAGCACCCTTCAAATCATCAGCTACTTGGACTGGGGAGACAGTTATTCAAAACTGGGGAGTAGGAAGAGAAGATGAAAGGGGATGCTTGCGCTGCTGGCCCCGAGCCAAAACACAGGTGCCAAATTTAGGAGCACGGTCTCCTACACCTCTCCCTGGGCTCGGCGGAGGGGCGTGTACATGGAGCGTGGGACCCGGGGGCGCTCCCCGCGCAGATGGGCATGTTTGTGTTTGTCACCTCCGTGTCAGGATGAGCCGGAGGCACGCTCCGCTCCCCTCCCCCTCCGCTTGTATCCTGTTTTCCCCGTGAAGGAAATCTGGGCAAGCAGGGCGGAAGAGCACTGGGGGGTCCCGGCAGCCGCGGAGGGGCTCGGGCAGCACAGGCAGAGTTTGCTGCAGCACACCTGCCCCACAAGGCAGGTGCGGCCCAGGGGGCTGTGTGCTGCACATGGCCCTGCCGCCTCCGAGCAGGAGCCCCAGCCAGGGAACACCCACCCTTAGACAGCTTCATCCCCAGGGAAGCAGTGTCTGGGGAGCCTGGGCACACCCGTGAGGACTGTGGGAAGTGACACAGGCAGGACAAAACCCAAAGAGCAGGCACTGCCCCAGCCAGGTGAACTTTCCTCCCCGCAGTACTTTGCCTTGCAACCAGCACTTCTCAACACTGTGTGGCCATAAAGTGATAAATTCTGGTGCAGTGAGGTCACCAGCTCTCTGAACAACAAGAATTTGCAGAAATTAACATTGTTGTGATGAGAGTGGATTAATACATCCAGCCTGATGAAGATCTCAACGAGGTCCTTTCAGAAATTACAGGAAAACTCATAGTGAGGGATAGTAATAGAAACATACAGCTCATCACTTTTTGGGATTTTATTTTATTTTTAATTTACCAGTTCATGCACACAGCTCAGATCCTCTGAGCTGCTGTGAACGTGTGAGCCATGAGCCACAACCAAATCACAAGAGGCAGATACACTGTGTATAAGTTGGCTAAATAAGTTCATGGCAGTGAGACACCGGTTCCAGAAGTCATCACAGATAGATTTAACTGTAAGCCAGAGTTAAAGCCCTTCATTCCAAAAGGATGGCATCTTGAGCACATACTGGGGTTGCTTGGGGTTGTGTTTGATTTCCAGAAGTGGTACAACCAGTATGTTCATATTTTTGGTGCTTCAGGCTGCTGGAATATCTCTAATAGCTGTACTCCCCGCCCCCAGTGGCTCTGCCTGTGTCCACACAGAAACAGGTCTGGGATGCTGCACACAGATGAGTGTTTGCAGGAAGAGGGCTCTTCCACACAGGAAGGATATTTTTATAAACGGGAAGTGTATTCTCCTACCAGATTTACTTCAGTGTCCAGTCCTGGTTTAGGTGGAACTATCTCATCAAGGAGAAGAAAACAAGTTCATTCACAGGATGGCAGAATAAGTTAGCACATGATAGAAAAACACACACCAGCCTGATTCTATTCTCAATAATGATTTCAGAGGGGGAATTATTCCACCAAGTTTAGTGAATTGACTTGAGCTACATTTGGTAATAAAAAATCAGAAGGGACTAACTGACTTCATCACTGTTTCCAAGCTGTGAGGTGCATGAAAAGGAAGGATAGTTGCAGTCACACCCTCCTCAGCACATCTGTAGCCCAGCAGACAACAGGAGCTGATGCAAATGCCACCCCTGTGGGGACATTAGCTGTCATATCTCCTAACCTTTGATGACACTGCATGCAAGCAGAGGAATTTGAGTTGAACTATCACTGTGTATTGCCAAGAGGCCTTACAAGGAGTCCTGCAGCAATTCTGCAATGTGCCTGCCCTTATCCACCCTCCCACTGGGTATAGGACAGGCATAAAAGAGTGAATTATCAATCCCAGGGAGAGTTTGTTCAGGTGAAAAACACAGAAGACACTACAGCTGTAAGTAGGTGGCCACTGGCCATGGATTAGTGTCAGGATATGTGCACCCATCTGGTATTGCTTTAAACTAACTTTCCTGGGTGCAGCCAACAGTGCAGCAGGAACTCGATCCAAATGTCCTCTGCCATGAAGGAAGATCAGCTTGGACCCAGATTTAAAATCACTAATTTTCTGTAAACTAGGCCAAATCAGATGAGCAGGTCCAAATATTCCTTCTCCTTTTGGCTTCAAAGAGGACCAGGGGTGAATCTGGATTATACTTGGTCACTCTGTCTCAATTTTTCAGCCTAGCAAACCTGATCTATATGATATGTAGGAATGTACAAACATGGAACACAATGTTTGTTGTACATGTTTTTCTGCATTTACACAGGAATCATATATACACAGCTTTACTGCTTGGCAATGTCAGAAATGCACCCTCAATAACTTATAAATAGAGATCCCTGAGAAAAATTGGTCATTTCACTGCTGGAACATGCCTTTCCAGTGAAATGGAAAGTGAAATCCAGATGTGACTGGAATGTGAAATAGCTCTAACCTGTGCTGTGATGATGGTATCTGCCTTGAGCCATTTCTCAGGGCTGCTGGTGTCCTCTTCCTTACTCACTCCTAGACACCTCCAGCCCTACAAGAGGAACATGTGGTTTCCAGGCCATGAACTTTGCCAAGGATGTCTAGTTTTCTCTTCCAAGGCAGTTGGAAATTTCAGCCTGTTTGTCAGACTATTTTGTTTTTATCTGTTTATGTCTAGACCAGTTTATGACTAGAAAACTTTGGTGGGAAGCACGACACATTTCTTACATAGTTCTCGTGATTTCTCAGAATTTGAAGCCATTTTCCAGAATCCTAATGTCATTAGAAATCAAAGCATATCTGCTACATTCAGACCGAAAAAGCAAATTGTTTTCTTCAGTTTAGGTCTCTTGATTAAATCCTGTCTAGTTTGTCAGAGCACTTCCAAGCCATAAGGAGGCCCAAAAGCTTGTGGAAGAACAGTCTGATGCCACAGCCTGCCCCAAACAAGTTGGTCTTTCCCCAGACTAGATCTCACAGAAAATACAAATCTGTTCCCTTCAGAACTTGGGCTTTCCTCCCCCTGTTTTACCTCTGCCTGGGGCAGAAATTAGCGGTACCAACCATCTCTCTCCTCTTTCACTGTCATATTGCTAGCTGTGCCCAATCCTTCCCTCATCATACCAGGGCCAGTCTGGATGGAGCTTGGTATCCCAATATTGCACAGTGGGTCTGGGAAGAGATAACTGGAGGTGTCTGTGCATACCAGGATATACTTCAGATACCAAGTGTTTCAGTAGAGAGAGATCTGGTTTAAAAGGTACGATGCCCTCTCCTCATAGGCAGTGTGCATAATGCGTAGCTGAGACTGCATCAGCCATTACCAGGAGCTGTTACCAGGCATTTGCAGCTCTGCTTCCGCCCTGAAATGCTCTTCTTCTAGTGGGTGTTTTCCACATCCAAGACTTTTTTCTCTGCAGTCCTCAAAACATAGTGCACTGTGGGTCTAGACGCTGGAATCTTATCTGTAAAAGTTGGTGGTCACTGATAATTCAACCTCCTCTTCTTTAGCTGGCATTTGTCCTTAAATAAACAGTGTGCTTCCTCTTTCTCTCAATTAAATAGTGCAAATCAAGAGCAATTCCGGTTCAGTGTTGGCTTAAAACAGAAACCAAAGGCCAGGAATAATTTTTATTTGTAAGGAGATGTTCATGGAGGAGCAAGGTGCCAGATCAGCAGCCCAAGAGACTGCACAATTTACTAAAAAATAGCCTAATTCCCAGCAAAGTCCCTGTGCCTTGTGTTTCCTATTGCATGGCCCTGCACCTCCCAAAGGCTCCCTGCCAATAGGAAACACTAATCTCCTGCACGTAGGTAGGATTTCAGGCACGAGTGGTGCTGCAAAGCTTTCCAGAACAGGTGCACAGGGAGCTTAGTTCACAGCCTCAACTGGGGGAGAGGTCGGTCCACCCGAGCCCACCAGGTATCCATGCTCTCCACCACTGTTGTGGCTATGGACACCCCTCCAGCAAAGACTGGACCAAAGTCATCAAGTCCCTTCCTCAGCTCTCCCCAAAAAGGGAAATGAAAAGAGAAAATAACAACAACAAAGGATGTAGCTGATGCTCTGCACTTATTATTAGCGGAGGAAGGGCTGGGATTAATCCCCCCCCCCCCAGAAGCAGCTGTAGAGGATGGAAGTAGTTGATCAAAGTGGACTTTGTTATTCCTGATGCATCATTCTGCTGAGCAATGAGAACTGGTGTGAGGCACTAGAGCTTCAAAAAGACTTTAATGAGTCCAAGGCTCAAACCAAGGACACCGCTGGAACTAATCGAGAAGGAAATCCAGGGCAAGGTGGAAATGGTGGAAATGAGTGCTTTGGTCCGAGGAATTTTTCCACATCTTTCATTTCCTAATTCCATACCTTTGAGGTAATAAAATTTGTAATGGCGGAAAAAAAAATAGTGGGACAATGGGAAACGTTCCTCTGTGGGATGGGGCTACGTGTGGCTTGGCTACACCTGATTGCTGTGCTGCTGCGTGAGGGGAGCAGAGGGCACAAGGATCCACATCATTTCACACTCCTGAGCTGTGACAAAACTCTGGTCCCTCTGCCTCCTCCCATCCCAGAATAAGCCCTCCTATTTCTGGAGAATCATTGAGCCCCTCTGAGACCTGAGCAGACTCCCTTTCCTCCTCACTGGACAAACAGATACACAGCCAGCATCTTCTCCATCCTTGGAGTGTGTAGCCTTGGCATGGTCCCTCATTAGCTCTGGGGGCAACAAGCCACCCTGTGCTGCTGCTGGGGGCTGTAGTAAAAAGTCCTGGTAGAGTCTGAAGAACCTCTGCATTCCCCATGGGACTGAGCTTCGGGGAGCCTGCCTTGTCCACTCTCAAATCACACTGACATCATGAAGCTCTACCAAACATAACCACTGCCCTATATCTGCAAGGCACCTCTCACCGTAAATTGGAAAAGAAATACATGCTCTAAGGAGTTCCTTTGTTTTTAACACATCCACCATGTCCTTCTGTCCTCTCTTTCCTTCCTTCCTTGTTTCTGTTTATAGAGCAAATGGATCCAAAAGAGCATTTCCTACTCAGTAGTGTTACCTTGTCAAGGCAGTCAGGGACATGCTGCTCAGAAGCAGCCTTTTCTCCTGCTAACAAGGTATTGCTCCTCTTTTGAAAGAAAGTCCATGAGCGTGTTCATATCCGTATGGACACAGAGTCTATCAGAGCTCATTAGCATCCTCACTGGGTGAATGACTTGGTGTTTTCCATAGGTCTTGACTGCCATGGAGACAGGAAGGCATCTCTGGGGAGTTCAGATGCAAAGCTTGATCTATAGACACAAACTGCTCTAAAAGCCCTATGCCAAGTCAGCAGCCCTGCAGAGCTCCAGCCCTACTCATGCATTGTGTGGTCCCTCTGCCTTCAAATGGCACATGATTCCTTGAGTGAGGAACCTTTAACAAGTTTCTCAGACTCAGTAAGCAGAATGGTGGGTGTTAGTGGGTCCCAAATTAATAGTCTGGTGGGGGTGTCGTTCTGGCAAAGACCAAAGCACAAGGCTATGTGCTAGGCAGTTGCCTCTCCTGCCAGGATCTTTGGGTCTAATACTGGATATGCTGGATAGCACTGGAGTTGTTAAGGTAGTGCCCTTCATGAGCAGTAGCAGGGTTTGGAAACATCAGACTTGATGCTGAGCTCTCTTCTGTTGGCTTTCCACCAGCCTGGTCAGACCTGAACAGAAACCTCAGATCTTCCAAGGCATGGTAGGGACACTTGGAACAACAGTCAAGAAGATGGATGAAAGCAGGAGGCCTAAGGATGCAGTAGCTTTCAAGTCTACTGCTCAGCTCACTGTATGTACTTAGTCCTCTTCTGCTCAGCTGTGTGGAGGACAGCAGTACCTTCTCCTGCTTGATCCATTGCCTCCTCTCACTGCTATGACCAGAAAATGCCAGAGAAACACAAGCATCAGGGAATATATGCTCTGTTACTTTCTCCCTCTGTTTCCAGCAAAGACCTGTGCCTCTGTTTCTTGTCACGTTTGGCAGGAAGAATCCAATGTGCATTTTGTGGTTGAAAGTCAAAACTGAAAGCATATCCTTCCCTTCCTCTTCCCCAAATCCAGCAGCTGTGGAGTCAGCTGTTTTGCTTTTTCAGCTTAAACGTGCAGCAGCATGTTCTGGTGAGGGACAAAACAAATTAACCTCTGGAGCAGAATGATGAGATGAGAAATGGAGAATCAGAACCACATGCCTCAAAAGGGAATATAACACCCTGGCATGATGGCCAAGGAACTTGCATGTTGACTGTCACAAACATGCTCAATGCCACATGGACTTGGGGACTCCGGGAGTTTTCCTAAGTCACTTTGTGCTGGGTGTGTTCGTGCAGGGCAGGAGCTGCTTGGCAGAAGAGGAGTATGTGCATTTTTGATGGAGGAGAAATACTGCAGGGAAATACTCTGCTGTACTTGATGCAGATGGAACTCCACATTCTACCTCCTCCAAAGAAGTTGTTCTTGCTTTTGGCTTTCATGAAGGGATGGAGCCTTGTCTTGCTTATAAAGCAGAGTCCTCCTTTAGCAGCTGTGCACTGTGACTCAGTGTGTGCAGAGTCCTGCTTCCTCCCTTCCAGCCTGCTTTTGCTGTCTATAATAGGCAAGGTGGACCTGGCCTGAACACAGCTGTCTCTGTCCCTGGGGACATGACATTTGCTGGGGTAGGGAACTGCTCTGGCTGCAGCCCTTTCCTCTTGCTGTGGAAATATTCCCTGGGGCAGCACCTGATTGGTGTTGTAAGAGCATCAGGACAGGCTGAGCTTCTCCTCTTCTCCTGTGTTCTGCAAAGGATTGAGGAAGGCAGGAGTCTCCAGCCTTGGTGAGCAAAGAAACTTGATATCTGCTGCTCCCATACTGCTTCTGGGGAGATTTGGGACTCTGGGGGTGGCTTGGAGGAAGCAGAGCCCCACAGCCTCAGCAAGTGCAGCTGAGTGAGTGGAATGTGGCATGCTAAGAGGGAATTATTTTGTTATTTCAACACAAATGAATTCAGAAATTCAGTTTCTGGTCATGTCCTGAACTCTGCCCACGGTGTCACCAGCACCCCAGCTCTGACAAAACAAACACAGAAACCTGGCCTAAGAAAAAACCCAAAGCCCTCCCCAGCAGCAGCCACAGGCTTGCACCCAGCTTCACACCAGCACCCTCCTTCAGCCCCTGGTATCCAGGTTTCTGCTCTGTTTAGACAAGCAACTTGGCTAAGCTATTGCACTGCAGAGCCACCAGCTAACATCATCACACAGGGAATGCTGTAGTCCCACCTCTGCCCTCGACAGGCAGCCCGTCAGAGACAGGCAAAAGTGAAGGCAACGCACATGGGCATTAAGCTAGACTGGCACTGGTTTTCAAGCAAACACCTGGACATTTAAAATATTCATCCTGGTTGGAAGCTGCATCAAGGAAGGCAGGAGAATTTCTGTCTCCCTGAGCAGGAGCTTGGGGAGCATCCGGGGCAGCAGCTTTCATACATGCCTAAGAATGCTCTGTCTGGCATCCATCCACCTGGATTCCTACACATTTGGAAGATATGTAGAGCTGATAGGGCTGATTTCTTCCCAAAATAACTATGAGCAGTGGAGCTGCATGAAAAAAAAGATGTTTGTATTTTGAAAAAATCTTCCTGGGAGGTCTTCCTATTTTTTCTTTCTTTCCTTTTTTTTGCTTTTTGTTTTTACCTTCATGGTGGTGAAGACACAGCATGAACCACATGAAAAAGACAACGGATCCGCAACAGAAACTGATGGGAAGGGGGAATATGGGCAGTGAGGTGGATTTTATAGACTGGGAGAGAAAAGCAAATTGGGCCAAGAAGGTTAATGGCACTGACAAATTAAGGCAAGTCCATATGGATCAGCTTCACTATGTGTTCTAGGCTGAGAGTAATGGGAAATATTTTTTGGGGGTCAGTTTGGCAAAGGCCAGGCCATGTGCAAGTCCCTCAGTACAAAAGAGATTGCAGCTCCTTCCCATGCCTTGACCAGTACTCCCAAGCTACAATCTTTAAAACTGTAGTCTGCTGGCTGCCCACCCAGCAGGCAGCTTCCCCAGTACAAAGGGACCTTTCCCAGCAGAGTTCCTGGTCTCACAGAGTGGAGCAAACACCCAGGATCCAGAAAGCAAAACTCTGCTGGTTTCAGCTGGCCTGATGAAAACTCCCTGCTACTGCTTGGGAAGTCCCGGTGAGCGCAGCTCAGTGAGCAGGTCCTGCAGCAGCGCGGGGCAGCAGCGCAGTGAGTCTGGGTGACCGTGCTTTGTTGACCTTTGTCAACAGGCAGACTGAGGAGTGGGCTCATGCATGGTCACAGAGAAGAAATAAGGGCTTTGGAGGCAGCATGCCTCTGGGAGCTGGTGTTTCTGTCTCTTCACAGAGAGGGATACTCAAGAGTTTGGGGCTCAGAGGGAGCACAGCTTCTTGGAGCATAGCTGCAGATCAAGCAAGCAGGGCTGGCATACCACTGCTGCCTTTCATATCTTACTGCTGTTCTGGATTGCTGTGACAGAAGCAAGAGGGCTGGAGATGTTCCCTTGGTGCCAGCAGTCATACCAACACCCAGAGTGAGCTGTGGCACTGCGTGCTCCCTCCTCAGGGCTGGCAGAAGGCTTGTGCCTTCACTGGGGCCACCAACACAGCCCACTTCTTCCTAACTTGAACTTCACTGTGGCCTACCCTGAGCAACCTTGCGGGGCTGTTGCAGTGACCCTGCAGCCTTTCCAGCCATACTTAGTGAGGTTAGCATTCATCTCCCACGGGGCAGTTGCTAAGTGACTCCCACAACATGACATGTGCTGAAAGCCCAGGTCAGCTCAGCTCTGACCCGGCCACCCGGAGCTCAGCCAGCAGAGAAAGACCAAGCCTCCCGTGACTGTGCTGCTGACAGACCCTGAGCCTCCAGCACTGCACTGTATGGGCACCTCCAAGAACTGTATGGCTGTGTCTGTGCTGTTCCTTGAGCGGTGTCTTCTCCACCCAAAGAGAACAAAACCAATGTTGCGCTTGACTAAATATCATCAGAGCAAATGGGACTGGAGCTGATTGTCCCCAGCGTGAGGATTGCCCAGCTCAGGGGCTAAGGGCACTCAACACCCCCAGCATCAGGCTGCTGGTGAAAGAAGCATTCCAGAGCTGCTTGGGCAAAACACATCGTGTTCAGAGTAACACTGCCTGGCTGACTGCTCTGCTGGCTACTTGTGCAGAAGGCAAAGAAGAAGCCTGCTGCTGTAGCAGACATGATATAGCGAAGGCAGGATCCTGCTGGAGAGACAAAGAGGAAGAGGGTCACCTGCCGGGTTGTATTTCAGCACTGCACACTGCTTCAGTCTCTTATCCCTTGCTCTGCAGCACACTCCCGGCACAAAGGATTTGACACCAGGTGATTATCTGAAACTAGAGACACACGATGTTGGTGCATCTCATGTTACAGATATTATACCCAAGCCTTTGCTCTTACTGATCATGAGCATGTTGCCTTGTGGTTTGGGTTTTTTTGTTGTTGTTTTCTTACATAATTAATACAGTGAAATGAAAATACTGTCCACATAACTGTGAGGCTGACTGATGCCCAAACATAACTATTATTCCATTTTAAGGTGACAGTTGTGTGAGGTAGTCTTCACTTTTAATTATTCATGTCTTGAACATGGCATAGCTGAACACATCTGCTTGGGGGTTCTCCAATTATCGACTATTGTCTGTTTCTGGAGCTGAGTGAGGCTTCCCCAAGGTTGGAATAGAAATACTCACCAACTGCCTGAACTACACAGATGTTGCACATCTGTTTGACAGTGTTTATTATTTGCAGGACTCTTTTAAATAAATAATGCTTTCAATCTGAATGTTTGTCATCTTGATCAAGATAGCTTCCCCAATCTCTGCTCCTAGCACAGAAGGAGAAGCAAAAAAGAAGAAAGGAGGAGAAAAGCAAGCAAACAAGAAAGGAAGAAGGATGGAGATGAGAGCTAGACTGAGCTGCACACCATCTCATGGTTTATTAACATTTGATTAACATAATGAATATTCAGTCCTATTATTATCTTATTGGTCCTCTTTGCATAGTACATTCAGTATGAAAAGTTTCTTCTGTTTTTTCATTGCAAACTTTGCCCCTGGAGAAATTATTTTCAGAAGAGTCTAAGACTAAGGATTAGTCTTTAGTGTTTTTGGGGGTGTTATTTTTTTGTTCGTTTGTTTGTTTTGGTTTGTTTTTTTTTTTTTTTTAAGGGGGAAAATATGTTACAAGACTGTTCACTGTTCTTTGCACGTCTCATAAAATCCAAAGCCAAACAACTCCTGTCATACATCTAAAACTTACAGGGGACTGTTGACCAGGGTACGGTTTTAAAATATGTGTGTGCTCTGAGTCTGTTCTTATCTTTTCATGGCAGAAGTGCTACATTTCAACACGACAATATCTAACCCACTGGTTAAATTTATTTTGAAGATTATTTAAGAGGTGGATGTCAAACGGCACCGTCTTGGAGTCTGGCCAACTTCTGTGGCTGAAATGCAGATCAGCACAAACGCCCACGCCCCTCTCAGCCTTGTGATTTGCCCCTGGGGCAGAGCTGGAAAGAGATGCGGGGAATTGCTCCTGAAAGCTCCTGGCTCCCGGGATGGTGGCGGGATGCCATGCGGCACTTCGGTGTGGCCAGGTGGGCTCTCCCCTGGTGCTGCCTGGGGCAGGCCCCCGGCACGGCCGCCCTGCAGCCGGGACCAGCCGTCATTCCGTAAATCATCCAGACCGAGGGAGGGACGGAGGGGGGAAGGAAGAGGAACCGCAAGCATTGATTTAATTTTTTTAAGCCCTGACACTCTGGCTCAAGGGAGACTCACGTGGTGACCCTTGGTCTGCAGAAAGTTGTGTCCCTCTTGCATTGCCCACAAGGGGTCCAACAGCCGCCCGCCGTTCACGACCCCTGCACGGAGTCCTCATCCTTTGGTTTTTTCACGGGAGAGAGGACTCTGCGTTGCATGACGGTGGCCAAGCAAATCGACAGCTTTAGTGTGGGACTGAGGGCATTCAACCCATGCCACTCATCCCTGCTCCCCACTGTTGCCCCAAGCAGGGAAAGTGGTGGCCAGAGGCGTGCATTGGGAATGTCGCTGGGCATTTTTCTCTTCAGATCAATGGGCGCTTTTTTTCGGGAGGACAAAAAAAGAGAAAGGAGCGGAGGAGCAGCTCGCCAGT
This sequence comes from Hylia prasina, assembly GCA_013397195.1. Classification (NCBI taxonomy): domain Eukaryota; kingdom Metazoa; phylum Chordata; class Aves; order Passeriformes; family Sylviidae; genus Hylia; species Hylia prasina. The sequence continues at coordinate 654,956 of VYXD01004543.1, forward strand.
GGCAGCCGGAGGGGGCCGCGGGGGCCCGCTGCCAAGGCAAACAAGGAAGCCACCTGATGTGACTGGGGTCAGATAAGAGAGCCGTCACTTCAGGAGCAGGTGCTTCCTGCGCTGTACGCCCTGCCCGGCCCGCTGCCTGCTGCCCGTGTTTGCTGGGCTCGGCCCCGCGTCTCCCCTGGGAGCATGGGATCCCGCAAGGAGGGGATGGCCACATACCACAGACACCAGTGGTCACGGGGAGTGAATGAAGGAGCGTGGGTGCGGCAGGGAGGGGCGGGAATGGCTGGCTGGGGATGCCGGTCTGCCTGGCCTCACCCGAGGATGAAGATGATGAGAGGTTGCTGGAGGCGTCCCAGAGAAGGAAACTGGGTGTCTGAAGAACATGGGGTGTCTCTCCACCTTAAACATGAAGTGAACTTTGTAAGATGGTAAGCCTGAGCTAGGGGAGCCTGGGGATAAGTTTTGTACTGGCACTGTCCGGATAAGATCAGCCAAGGGTTTCAGGAGCTGGTTTCCCTCTTCTTGATACAGCTGAAGAAAGTCTGGAGCATGGTGTAGGGTAGGGTCTTGTCTGGACGTGCCCCAGAGAGGCCCAGGTGCATGAAGGAGTGCCCCGGGTGCCCAGCCTGGGACAGCCCATGTGGTTCCTTGCCCAAAGGCAAGGCCGGGGTCTAGCTGCCAGGAGCCCCGCAGCCAACAGGAGGGTCTGCAGCAGGGTTAGGTGGTGCTCCATTTCCTGACAGTAGCCTTCTCTGTGTGAGCAATATGGATCATATTCATTAGAAAGGGTGAGGTCAGCACTTCTTCTGAGGTCAATATGTCAACTGTGCTTCAGCAATTGTGCACTTTGTTTACTGCCATCTCTCTTTTTCCCTTCTGACAAAGCTACATTTACGGGAGAACATGGCTCTCCCTCCCTTTAAGTGTACTGAAATGTTTCCAAACTTGTATGAACATAAAAGGAGGAATGAAATAGGAAACCCATAAGGTGTTTCTCTCTTCCCTGTGCACAGCCAAGATGGGAACACCAGCACTCAGGTGAGAAGCTAGGGCCAAGTCTGGCTGGGAGGTTGTGCAGCTCTGTGGTCACCCTGTGCCGTGGTCTGTAGCACATGACTCAAGCCAGCGACAGAACAGGGGCTGCAAACCCCAGCAACCATGTCTTCACTGTCCCCTCTAAGAAATCTACAGCTGACAGAAAATGTATGGGAGGAGGGGAACATGTTTGGGAGCATATGCAGTGCAGCTCTCTCATGATGTAGATATGTGATGTTGTTCTCCAAGATATGGAAGAGAAACAGGCCACAAAGAACAGAAGGTGGCATCTATTGATAAGTTGTTCTTGACTGGACATAAACTGACTGATGACACCTTTTTGTTCATCATGTTAGCATTTTACCATGCCACTTTCTAGTAGAAAGAGAAGATCTGTAGTGTCCTAGAAATGGGCAGAAGGGCCCTCAAGACATAAATCTGGTCCAACCCATGTCTAAAGGTGGCCTCCCAACTGCTGAGGTTATATGTGGGTTTGCATGAAATAATTAGAAAGCATTTTAATGAAGAATTTTTGCTAGTGGCTGCAGGAGAACTCAAGGTTTGAAAAAACGTGTCTATTCCCCATCTCTGTCACTGCTTTGCCTTGTGAATTTGGATGCCATCTTTGCAAAACGATGATAAAATAATTGCATACCATAATGTGATGGTTTCAGGATTTACTGATTACTTAGTCCTTAGCAGATAAATATGCAACTTACTGTGAATGGGAAAGGGAGGTTTTTCAGATGTGAATGGGTTAATGCTATAAAGCTCAGAGCCTTCAGTGATTAATTAGCACAAGATGAAGTAGTGGATAGGGCAGAGTGAGGAGGAGATTTGTACCTGAGGGCTCTCTACTGGCTGATGAGCGAGCAGATCAGAAAGACCAGATGTAACCATTACAAATACAATTGTACTTAGAATGTCAGAAATTTCCAAAACAGGCAGAAAGGCCATTGTATTCCAAATAGTGCTCAAATGCCACAGCATTGGGAAGCCCTGCATGTATTCCTCTGATCACGCAGGCACATCAATGGCATCTCTGCTGGATCATGTTTCCTAAGGGGTCTACTTCAGTTCTAGAGCATGCTATTTGCCTTGGAGAGCCTTGGGGGGGCCAGCAGTTTGCTCTATCAACCCATCAGCCATATCTGCTGTGTGCATCTCTTGCTTGGGGTGGGCTAGTGCTGTGGCTGAATGTACTTTTTGGTATCAAGTTCTGGTTGAAAGACTTTCCCTCTGAAGGCAGCAAGTTCTGTGTCCTGTCTACAACCAGCCTTAGGAGCCTAAAAGCACGCACTTGGCAGAAGGAAACTTCCAGAGGGCATGTTGTATAACACAGCACAGAGCAGAGGCACCTAGGCAAGTTCCAAGCATATAAATCTTTGTCAAAATGCAGCCTTAAGGGAAAGAGCTCGGTGTTGACTGTGGGCAAATGGACTCACCTAAGATGAAAGCCCCAGCATTTTCACCCTAGATCTGAGAAAGCCTCAGCCTTCTCCAGTCTAGCTTTCCATGCATGTCCCTTGCTCTAAACCTCTGATACACTGGTACCTGATACCCCCAGCTGTGCTATCTTCCCCTCACAGTCTCTCCTTTAAAGAGTTGCTCCTGTGTATTATCTGTGGTCGCTTCCTTTTTGCTCCGTTCCCAAACACCAGGTCTATTCTTGGAACGTCCGGCTAGAGTGCTTGTATTGACGTCAAAATTACTCAACAGTTATTGTCAGGAAGGACTTGATTTGCATTTGAATAGGGTGGCTTTTTAATGTCTCAGAAATAAGATGCTGTTGGGGACAATGTCTGGAAAGATTCCCCAAGGTAAATGTAAGGAGGCAAATTTCATGCACGTCTCTTCTTCTAAAGTGGAATAAGAGTGGGGAATAAACCAATCTGTGTGCAGTGGAAAAATATGGCTGCTTTCTCCCAAAACCCCCTTCCCGTACTCTTCTGTCCTCAAGGCCTGGCAGAGAGACCACGGTGCTGCTCTGGCTTCCTGTCGGGAAGGAACTGCAGAGCTCACAGGCCCCTCTTAGAAATAGTGTGGCAAATGTGAGCCAGTCACTCATGGATGTTCCTAAGGAGGAGGGGAAATGGAGGTTGTGTGGGGATTTTCTCATAAAATAAGTGACCAGCATGATTCTCTCTTTTGACACCAAGAAGCTAGGTTTGGATGCACCTTTGTCAGTCTGTCTCCCAGAATGGTTCCCCAGGTAAAAGGTGGGTGGGAATTGGAAGGTCAGAGCAAGAGGATCGCTGTATCAATGCTCAAATATGGGACTGTGAAGCCTCCTCAGCCCTTCACAGGCTTGAGGAGCCAGTGTTATGTCCCTTGCTGTTTGCTGCATAGCTGATGCCTCAGATGAAACCTTAATACCATGGTCTTGTCTGTGCATGAGTATTAAGAGAGTCAATTATCAGCATTTTCCAAATCTAATGAATGCAAGTTATAACTTAAAGCTTGCTAACTAAAATAAATTGCTGCAGGGAAAACACTAACTCAACCCATGAGATAGGATTGCAAGCTTTACCATATCAGGGTTTTTTTTTATTACATTCATGCGTAGGTTTAACTCTATTCATATAGCTGGGTGCCCAGTGGTTTTGCCTGTGTCCATGAGTAAGTACAAAGTTTCTCACCAGCTAGAAACTGAAATGTACCTTCTCCATCAGCAGTAGGGGACTCGGTGCTGTTGTGCTCCTGCCGGTTGCCTGTGAAGCAGACAGTTCTTTAATGCAGATATGCTCACATTTGGTGAAAAGGAGCAGGGGCTCACACAGGGTTACATGAATTAATATCACCTAACTAATAGACTGGGCTTTAGTCTCCCTAGTATAAGAACTCAAATGGATGCTGCTCTTCTGCTGGGGCAGATACATCCTGAGACTCACACAGACGGCTCTGATCTGTGCTAAGCAGCTGTGCCAGTGGAGGTTTAGCCTTTGGCTCTTGCATGATCACTTGATCCTGCTGTGCCCTATGTCCCCACTTGTCAGATGGGGATGACACTTCTGCCTGACTTCTAAAGAGGAGAGGGACTTGTGAGGGTTCTTGAACACAAGGGTAATAGATGCCTTGTAAATACCTATGGTCAACAGAAAGCACCTTCGAAGTGTGCAGCCTGAGATGTTACAGACAGCTTTTCCCAGAAAGCAGGCAGGGTGCTAAGTAGTTCTTCAGAGCAGTCCCAGGACTCTGCATCCTCCCCAGACACCCAGCTCCAAGGGTCTCCCTTGCTGGGACTGCCCAGATTACACTGTTGAGGTCACCAGAGTTAAAAATCAAAGTTCAACTTTTCCAGCTCTTCCTTGCTCCTCACCCAGCCATTTCAGCAATGTACTCAGGGCAACAATCCAAGGTCTTATTTTCTATCACGCTATTACCAAGAAGGATGTGAAGCTTCCCAAGCTCAGGCTGATTGCATGTTTGTGCTGAGCAGTGCCCCTGTTTACAGCTAAACAAACCACGGTCCCCTCCGTGCACTGTGCACAGAGAGGCGTGGGCTGGGCTGACCTCCTACTGCACCTCCAAGATCTTCCGCTCACCCGCCTTTCCACTGCTGGAGGTATTGCTATGTCTGTTTTCCCTTCTGAGTGTCTCTGGGGAGGTGAACTTTAAGTCCTGCCTAAATTGTGCAGGACATACTGGCAGAGACACTGCCTTGGCTCATTGTCCAGGCAGACCCTCCAGGCAGTGTTGCCGGTCAGCACTGCCTGTGACAGTGTCAGGAGCTGCCCCTGGCAGAGGGAGGGCCAGTGCACTCATGGGGTCACAGGATTTTCAACTGCAGATGTCAGATCCGTGAGGGACACCAAAATCAATGCCACCATTCAGTCAGCAGGCAAGAGTCAACCAGCCTGACTCAAAGCAGCTGCTCCTTTGAAAGCCCTCTGGCCTGGACAGAAGGGACACTTGCCAAGGGCCACGTGGCAGACAGCATCTGTACCACCTGCTCCAAAGGGGTGCTCTAAGAAGGTGCCCTTCCTCTGGTGCCAGGAGGCCACTAATAGCTTGTATGTGACTGAGAGCACTGCTGTGCTCTGGAAGTGGGGTATCTCCAAAACACCCATCACCCAAGTGTCCTTGCTATCCTTCCCTGACATCCCTAGGTTAACTACTACTTGACTAGATGCCTCAAAGGCAGCTTGGTGAGGAAAATCCATGTGGCAGGGGAAGAAGACCACATTCCCAGCTAAAACATCCATGTTCAACTCAGCTTGCCGAAGGATCCCAAAAGGCGCATGGCAGACACATTTGGCTAGACTCAGGTCCCACTTGCAGTATCCCTACCATCCTTTGCAAAATGCACCCAGCTCCTTGACCTGTCCTGTCTTTAATCCACACTGCATCAGCTACAGACTTTGCGGGATAAGGCATCTCATAGACAAGTATGTGTAGCTGAGAAACATTTACTGCTTGTTAAACCAGAGCCTCTTGTTTTATTGCAGGCCACAGGGATTCTCATCCCTAACCTCTTCCTGTACTTTTCCCTGGAAGCTGTGTGTCATGTGCACAGAGTGCAGCACTGTCAGACTGACCACACGCAATATGTCAGGCAGAGGTTTTGTTTCAATTTACCCTCTTTCACAGCACGATGTAGCTCTGGCTCAGTTTTAGCTGTAGGAAGCAGATGCACCCCATCCCAAGGGCAGAACAGAGCATGCTTCACCCCTCCACTGGGATCAGTCAGCAGCAGCGGATGGCGTGAGCACCCTGACTCATGGTTTGGAGATGGGGATGGGAAGTGAGTCTAAATTCAGCTTGGCTCACCCAGCTGGCCCTGGCGTGGCTGACATGACACTGCTGCAGGGAAGCTGATGTGACACTGATGTGACACTGCTGCGGGAAGCTGACGTGACTGGGGGCTGCGCTGGCCTGGGCACCGTGGGCTTTAGGGGAAGGCCACATTTCGGGCCCTCAGTGAGGTCTGGTGAGGTCTGGTCTGCTTGCTGCAGCCTGCACTGACACTGGCACTGGCAGCAGGGAAGTCCGGGCAGCCAGAGCCTGGTGCCATGGATGGTGCCTTGCATGCGGGACAGCTGAGAAGCCTGACTGGGTGAGAGCCAGCGGGATGGCACTGGAGCAGGGGAAGACAACAGAAGAAAGCCTCTAAGGAAGACCATAAGTGGACAAAGGATGTTCTCTGACACTTCCCACATCCAGGGAGAAACCAAGAGATGCCCCGGTTCTGCAGCAGCTGGCAAACCCCTGTGCATTTCCCAAAACTTCCCAACTAATACTGTAAATAGGAGTTTGAGAATTGAGGGGTTTAGTGTAATGTGCCAAAGCAAGCAAACTCAGCAAATACCAGAAATTAATATGCTGCATCATTTTGGTTAGGAATGTGAAACTAGCACCCAAGGGAGACTTAAAAATGCTGCAAAAATTTTTTTGCCTGTGGTTTGATAGTTCAATGTTGGTCAGATCACTTGCTTATCAAAACCTTGAGGCTACTGGGAAGCCAGTGAAATGGTGAATTAATCCACCTGAATATCTATCTCAATGGAAGTCAGGATCTCAAAGCCCAGTTATTTGTGTGTTGACTGCTAGTGTAAACCAGTTCATTTAGGCTCATCTGAGTGACTAGAATAATGTTTACTTGAAAGAGAATTAGACAGGAAGGAAAAAAAAGTCATCTACTAGTTGTGCCATTTTATAACAGTTGAACGTGTAACTTGTATCTCTGGAAATGTAGGAATAAGTGCTCTGTGGAGTAATTAATTTATATAACAATGGAAAGTAGTTTGTAGACCTTCAAATATCTTCTGGGAACATTGCCAAAAGCATGCACTGAAGACTGATGTCTTCAAAGGCTGCCTGATGTCTGAACCTACCTCTAGGTGTCTGCCCTGAAGGCGTTTCACAAGGGGTCTGTACTGTCAAGCCCTGGGCCATTCATTGCTTTTCCTTCTCCAGCACAACTTAGGGTAGGAATTCCCTTAGCTTGTCTTTCTGGCTAACCAATGTCTTGGATGATTAGTATTTAACTTTTCAAATTTGCAGGGAAGGCTAGAAAATTATTTCTTATGAGCAACAACAATGAGCGATTTCCTCCATCCTGTTCTTTCTTTGATGAATGTTTTTAAAAATGTAGTCAGCATCTGATCCTTCAGGTCAATGTTCAGGCCCCTTTTCCTATAATTTTGCCCAAATCACTCCTTTGGTGCCCACAAAAACAAACTGCACAGAACTCCAAAAGGCAGCTGGCCGTGTGTTCATTCAGGCTTTCTTGGTAATGCTGACTACAGCAGCATTCACCCAGTGTTCATGAGCTTTTCTCCAGCAACACTAAAAGGATTGGCTGGTGAATCCACTATCACAAACCTTTCAAACAGGCTTTCAATTGCTGCATTTAACTTTTTGTCTTGCATCTCCCGTGTCTTTTCTTAGAGTGCAAAGTGTTTCCCAAGCTCTAGTCCTTTTGTGTTTATATGCTTTGTGTCTCCTGTGCATGCTTGCCCTATTTTTTTTTTTTCTGGATTTATGGTATTATTAATGTCTCTCCTTGTTCATTATTAGTGACTCACTATAAACATTTCTGCCAAACAAAACTGGATATAAAAATTCTGAAAATATTTTAAATTTTGTGTGTGCAAATGATGATTCATTAAAAAAAAAATGCTGAGCAATTTGAGTTCCGAGATACTCTGTTGGTTAGGTTTCCCAAGTCTCTGATGAAAACTAGCTAAAAAAACCTACGTGTGTTTTAGCTAACTGGAAGGTGCTTTTGAAGTTCCTGAGTCCCTGTAGCTCAGGTGTTCTGAACTGTTCTGACCTGCTCCCCTCTGCCATGGTCTGCTTTTGTCAGGACTCAGGACAGACAAGCTGTGTGGTGCCCATCTCTGCTCCTTCTTGCTCCATGAAGCTGAGAGATGAGGAGCTCAGAGCACACTTTGACATACTTTAACCCTTCAGTCTCTCCAGTTGCATCTAGACTTTTCTCAGATTAGTAAATGGGTTAGTGGCCGGGAGGTCAGTGTGTTCACCTCATTCTAGGACATGAACCCAAATCTCAGTCCCACATGTGTACCTGTTCTCATTTTTGTGTTGCGACAACAGAAAAGAAAGAGTGAATTGGATTATTTCTCATGATCTTTTCCCAAAGGTGTCCTTTTTTTTTCTGACATAAATAGGAATAATAGAATTTTTGAAATCTCAAATATTTTCACAAGAATGTGAAAAACCCTGTCTCCGGTTTACACCTTGCTACTGGGAAAATTTATTACTCTCAACGTCCTTAGCAGAGCATTGCATTTCTCAGGCATTATCTGAGCATCTCTTGTCACCTCTCACACTGGTATTACTCTACTCTTTTTTGAACAGGCATTTTTCTATCTCTTTTTCCTGAGCACTCCTCCTAGGGATTGTTGTTTGATTTCTTTCCTTACTTTCACCAAGTCCCCTGTCTTTTAGTCATCTCTGCTTTACCTTTGCTTCTTGGGAAGCCAGATAGACTTACCAAGCTCTCACTGATGCCATCATGCAGGAGGAAGTGTGACACATGATGATGAGTTCTTGCTGACTGCTTGAAATAGCTTTATGTCTTGCAGCAGCTAAAAATTGTTATTCAGTCTGATTCAAATTCATTGTCCCAGTTGCCTGTCTATTCTTTTTTTCTTAGCAGTTTTCCTGGAGGTTTGAAGTGTTTTGTTCCACTTAAATTTCATCTCCAGTTTTACAGTTCATCAATTGCACAGCCTTCTGGACCCAGCTGGCTGTGACTTCTGATAACCTGGAGAGCTGATGTAAATCTGTTTCAGTACATGAATGACCAGTCTGGATCCTGCCCCCTCCATCTGGAGAACTCCTGACTAATCCTGCTCTAGGGGTACATTTGGGGAAAGCAGTGCTTGACGTGATGTCCTTCCAGACATATCTGTCCCATCTCTCCAAGTCTGTTGTGCCAGGTTGCTCTTAACATCTTCATCTTTATACTTTGTGTTCCTGTTACTGAGCAGGTATCCTTAGGAATATACCATTCTGGTTAAGCATCAGGCCGTGGGGTTAGTTTCTGAGCTTATTCTCAGAGCAGGCTCCCACTGTGCCACATTCAAAAGGGCCATTTTCTTGAAAACTTTAGGAAATATAGCTCAGAGTAACCAGGTACAAGTTAGCCCCCCATCCATGATCAGCTTGTTGCCTCGGAAGCCTACATGAATGCTGAGCCTTAGGCATGGTGACTGTCTTACCTCCCAATAAATTATTACTCTTTTTTTCATCTTTTAAATCTCATTAACATTAATATGCTTGTGTGATACCAAGGTCTGATGCTTTCACTTTGGACTTTGCTGAATGAGCAAGGTTTGCATGGGAATGGAGACACCCCTGACTCCCCAAAGCCCTCCAGTCTAGAGGAGATTGTTGCAGTAGGGGCTGAGCTGCACACCTGAGGCCTCATTCTCCAGAAGGCAACACCACCAGAAGCCTTGTGAGAGCACACTGTGCCCAAAAACACAGGAGAAGAGCCAGCTCCTCTGGCTGCAAACACAATGCTTTGGAGGATTCAGCACCTTGACAGTTAACACTGCATGTACAGTTCATAACCCCCAGTACCTTCCAAGTGTGGCTAATCACTCACAGCCCTCCTCAGCCCTCCTGCCACTGACATGGCCTTTCTCTTTATAGCTCTGCTAGAGCGTGTTCAAGTTTCTGTCAGAACCAGAAACATGCCACATGCTGCTTTAATCCCTTTAGCAGTGCACAGACACAAGCAGCTCTCCAATAAAAGGGTGAGTGCCACCCCTGAACTTCACTAATTTGTCACAGTCAACAGGATTTTTTTGCCTCTCTTTCACAGCACAGCAGTAACTTAACAAGCCTTTGATGAGCAGGCTGGTCCTTGTTGCTTCTACAGACTGATGAAAGTGCTGAGGGCAGCAGTGGACGAGGGATGCTCAGCTACAGAGTGAAAACAAGCTTCCATCTTAACTGTCCCCACCATCCCCACAGCAGAGGAAGAAAAGGAAGGGTGAGGAGGAGCTCTTTCCTCAACCACCCTTGAAGCTCCCCCTAAATGCAGTTTGGGTGCTTCTGTTGGGTGCTTCCTACAAGGCGAGAGGCCACCCACTTCCCTCCATCCCCATCCTCTGGCAGCCTGGCAGGGAATAAGACATCCTGGGTCTAGTTCTGTCATCCTGGCAAAGCAGCAGGGCCTGGGACTCCCCAGGTCACCTCTGTTAGGTTTACAATTTGTAAAAGCTTAGGCAGATGGGCCTGGCTAGTTCCACAGAAATGCCGTACAGGATACAGCAGGGGCCCTGCTGAGCAACGTATTTTTTCCTCTGCGTCTTGCAAATTGCAGCCAGCAGTGAGTATGAGCAGGGGTTTTTTTCTTCCTCTGTTTAGGAAATCTCTCTGCCGTCGCTGGTGGAGAAGGAAGAGTTGGATGTGCTTTGGGTGTCAGCATGAAGGTGCATGCTTAGCTTGGAGCCACTTCTCAGGCACGTGAAATAATGTGACACAAACTCAGACAGCAAGTGCCTCGTGTTCAGTGATCCCAGACAGCTTCCTGAAAGTAGAAGGGGGTTGTGGGCTCACTCTGCCTGAAGCCCTGCAGTAGTTCCCACCATTTGTATGTGTGTTTGTGGGAGCACTGAGTAATGGGTGTGACATTTGGGAGGCCAAGACCAGCTTTTGTGAGGCCATGCCTGAAGCCCCCTCTATGCTACTCACACCCCTCTTGATGACCCTCATCAGCTGCCTGTATTTGCCATATCCTTTCTGCTTGGCATACCCTCCAGGCTTATATAACCCTTCTCACTTGCCCATGAGCCTCTGTGACTTTAGGCAAAAGACAGAAAATGAAGCTCAAGAGTAAATTTCCCTATGGATTAGGGGGAAAGAGCACAAAAAGTGAGAACAGAAACCTACCTGGATAAAATTGATACTCCCACACCAGTTTGCCAGGGTGCCCCTGCAGGGATATTTGGTGCTCCTCACAAATAACCATGGTAATGGGTGCTGGTAAATGCAAATACCACAGCCCTGCTGTGTGTGTGTGCACTGGTGTGCCACAGGAGTGGCTGTGAGCCTGTTGGGGTGTGCACTGAGAGTCTGCCTAGTGCCCAGGAACCAGCAGCAAGGCTGGCTTAGGGTACACACACTGGTTTCTCAAAAACAAAAATGCAAGTTCCACTCTCAAGCACTGTGAGGTCCATTTTAAGGGCCTAGAAAGAATTGTGCACACACACGCTATGTTTATTAAATACACATACAGTTAAACACAAGTCAGGATGGCTCTTTTCCTTTCAGGATGGTGACCCTGTTCTAGGGAAACTGATGAAACCCTACAGGAGGGAGATCTGAGTCATGAGAGCTTCTCATGGAAACTTACTTCCTGGCCTCCTTTTTGCTGTGCACTGAGAACAGGAGATGAACTAAGGCATGGTGGAGGGAAGCTGCAACTGCATGAGCTCTCTGAAGCACGATAAGCAGTTTTCATTCCTATAAAACGTGTGGTCTTCCAGTATCTATAGCCTTTCCTGCTTCTTCTTCATCCCCTTTGCCCTCACTCCTAGTCCTGCTCAGGGAGCAGCCTGTAGTCTTTGGTCACACATCCATTCAGTAACTTGCAAGGTCCCATCATTTATAATTCTTAGACACACAAGCTGCCACTTTCACATACGGAAATTCCCAAAGGTCAGAGAAGGGAAATGGTTAATTCCTTTTATTCAATGCCTAAGCTCCCCCCTCATCCCCCACTTCCCACCCCCACCCTGTGTGAACAGGAAGCTTGAAAAGGAAAAGCTTTNTATCTCTTCAAACAAATGCATGAGGGATGGGAGGGGTCAAAATCCCAGCAGGCAAGTTCTGAATTGGCTAAAGCTCCAGCAAGCACTGGGAGACCTGACTGCATCAGCAGCTCAGTAAATTGGAGAAGCTGGGGAGAAACGTAGCCGGGTGATACTCATAGAAGTGTGATTTATGTCTTTCTCATATCTTGTTTGCACTGCTGAGAGACATGATTCCAAAAACTCCTCTTTCAAATGCTATGTTACATGGGGAGTGGTCCAGAAGATAGGGTGCAGGGATGTTCCTCTCTGTAAGACAAGCCCCAGACACCAACATCTTACGTGCCTTTCAGATGGGGAATTTGGGGTGGTTGAAATCTGTGCTATCTTTGGATTTTTGCCAACCTGAGTAGGAAGATGAGAATGAGGATGATTTGCTTAGAAAGTACCAGAGTGCCTGCCAGGACTGACGGGAAGCCAGACTCGTGCCCCAAGGAGTTTACTTGCTAATTGAAAGCAGAAGCCTGTTAAAACAACTTTCCAAGAGTCTGGCACAGCAAAGCACATGCCTGTGCTTTTGACACTGTGGTAGAGATTCTTAGAGATCCTTATTGAGGGTGTTAGGATGCCACAAAATTGCAATGAGTAATGTGAACAAATAATCATCTAAGAGGAAAAGATAACAACCTCCGTCACGTATGCTGCAGTGAGGGTAAGAGGAGAGTGAATTTGGCATGAATAAATTGGAAAATATCCTCCCACTTTCAGAGCACATAGCCCCAAATCAAAGGTCTTTAACCCTGGTGGTCAAAAAGAGCCTCTAAAGTTATTCCTGTGCCTTCTCTGTGAGTGTCCACACTGGTCAATATGCAAGCAGAAGCAATGTCCAAGAGGGGTATGAGACCAACCTACAGCTTTACAGGAAAGAAGATGCTTTTGGTGGAGTTCACTCAGCAAAGATGGAGTCTGCTGCTGTGACACAGACCTGCTGCAGTGTGTTGCAAACCTTGGCACCACAACCCTTAAACCAACTCAAGGAGGAGGCAATGGAAAAAAAAATAAAAAAGAAATATCAGAAATATATGGAAAAAAGAAATATCAGTGGCCCAGCTATACCATTCGTCTGCATTTGTAAGCCTAAATCTCCTTCTGAGAGACGCAAAGTCACGTCTGTACTTGGCTCACAGTGAAATTCATCACAGTCTTCAGATATTTCCACTTTTGAACCTTTGGATATTCTCTCCTGTTTACAAATCTGTGCTACCCAAACGCTGCCACTGCTAGGATGCAATATAACGACCGGACTCTCAGGCCTCTTGTGTCTCAGAGGACCCCACTCTGGACTCCCCTACGGGCTGTGCCAGACAGCCTTGATGCCATCCCTCCCCACCACTGGCAGAGTGGAAAGGGGCATTGGCAGTGCCTGCTCCCCTCCAGCATGCCCCGGTTGTGGTGGCCCTGGGGACTGTGGCCAGATGGCATAGCTTAAAGCCATCCCCCCCCAGCCCCAAGGCAGTGCTGGCACCACACCAGCCCAGATCAGACCACAGCAAGTCCCCTGCTCTGCAAGAGCTGCCAGGCTGGGAACCAGGAGCATGTTTTACCTGGCTGCAGAGCCCCTCAGTGCAGAAATGTCTCGAGGCTTTCTGCCCACCACAGCCATCACGCCATTTACTTGTTTCCCTCACACCAAACACTGAGGCAGAGCTGTGGTTGCTGGTCTGCGTGCTCTCCCATCCCCTTGCCCAGTGCATTGTTTCCCCTTCCATTCACCAGCCCTGGGTCCATCCATCTATCTGCAGGGTTGGGATCCACAAATCTCTGAGGGCAGGCCGTGTCCTGCTGTGTTTAAAGGGGAAATAGTAAATGCTGCCTGAGTCACTGTTGATGTAAATAACACATCATATTTGACAACTGCTCTAAGGCAAGGCTTCATTAGTAGTATTTTGTGATCTGACTTCGGGGACTGCTTTCTGAAGTTCTCCTTTTTTTATTTTTCTTTTTCTTCCCCCCACTGTCTTGTTTGTAACATCCCCTTTGAACTCGTGACAATAAAATTTCCTTCCCCACTGATTTAGTCCTTTTCCACTTGGCACGCATGGACATTTTCCCTGCTGTTTCTATGGAACCAAAGTCCCCATGAGTCCCTTTTGTTTACTTCCTTGCAAGTAGCCGAGCATCGTCGGTGAGGTCAGAAGGAAGGTGCATGGCTCTGGGAATAACAAGAGCGATGCTGCCAACACCAATAGGCTGTTAAATTAACCTGCCTTGACACCTCTCCCATTTTCAGGCTCTCACTTTGAAGATACCAAGGTTTTATATATTTCTACCCACTTCCCAATTTTAGCTGGCATCCAAAATGAAAGTACCAAAATACTGTAAGAAAGTCGTAACATTTGTGCAGTAGCTGAGCCAGGAAGAAAATTATGATGAAATGCCTCACTTCAGGAACAGGTCTGATTAGCTTTGGGATACAGGACTCCTGCTGTGCCCTCTGTGGCACAGCATTGTGGCACTGGCTGGGTACGCTGGGTCAGCCCCTGCCTGTCCCACCACTCTTCAGAGCCTCATCAAGCCCAGGGACAAGGAGAACAGCTCAGACAGCCTTCACATACAGCCAGTTCTTTGGTTTGTGGGAAGGTGATGGCGATGTTTTTCTGAAGCACCACTGGCCATTGCTGGAAAAAGCATGTCGAATTTTTGGGATGAGTTATCTGATCCAACATTACAGATATTTTGCTTCAGAAGGATCTTCCCTCTGCAGATGGAAGGTGCTGCACAGCCAGATGGCACCTGGGACAGGAGCCTCAGGACTCAGATTGATGCTGCTGGCTGAGCCATGCCAGCCACTGTTGTCCTGGGTTATTTTTGATCAATTTTATTGTCAGATTCAGGAGATATTCCCAACTAGAAACAGTCCAAACAGGATGAATGTGAGGAAACACATAATTTCAAATTACTTCTGCCACCTGAAATTGTCTGTAATGCCATCTCAAACTGGACACAGAGAAAGTGTAGAAGAGTCAAGTGGGTCTCAGTAAAACAAGTGAAGGGAAATCAGGTGGTAGCAGCCACGATGGTTTCTCCCCCACTATGCCACGTGTCTGCCCAATAGCTCCGATTAGCACCCACCACCTCTGCCCAGCCTGCTGGCTGCAGGGACAGGTGACTGACTAGCAGGGAACCCTCACATCAGCTTGGCTCTTTTAACACAGCAAGGTCCTTACTAAACTTTTGAGTGTATGTTGTTTAATTGTCTCCCTGTTCACAGTGCTGAAGAATGGAGGGTGCCTTATTTGCAAATCTGCAAGTAGAGGCAGCTGTTGTACCTGGCTAGTTTTAACTACTGTTATAATTTTTATGATGTCCTTTTGGCTTTTAGACTAATTTTCCTCATTCTCTTCTTCACACACGCCTCAGACCTTGTCCCTGCTTGCCTTGAATGCAACTGAAATGAGCCTGCGCCCGTGGCTGGTCCTGTATATTTAGGACATCCTCCTTCTCTCAGATCATCATAAATGAGAAGTGGCTTGGCTGAAATTACTGCCCCAGATACAGAGATGCCTTATGGAAGATGGTGACCAGTGCAAACATCCCTGTGCTACCTTTCCTCTGCAAATCAAACCAGGCTGGAATGTGCTCTCCCCGAGAACAGCAGTGGGTGTAGGAACAGATGTGCTGCCACTGTCAGGCTGGGTCCTTTACCATGGGGGCAGCCTGGAACAGAGCCAGTGTGTCTCCACTGAGGACATTGCCTGGCCTTTTCAATTTGTGTTTCCGTTTGAGATACGCAAATGTTTTGCAAAATATGATGAAAAAAGCTAAATAGAAAATTTCCCTATGAAAACATTTCTATCTGTGGTCTTCCTCACCTGCAGGTCCAATTCTCCTGTCCTTCATTCCATCCTCATCTTTTAAAGTGAAGGGAAAGAGAAATAACGAGAGAAAGCAGAACATCCTCCACCCTTCTTTTCACTTTTCATTATAATCACTTTTCATTAAAAATTACCGTAGAAATAGACAGCTGTTCTGACAATAAAGAAAACCCTTATTGTAACATGTTGTACTGTTGGCACTGAACCCCTGCTCTCCAGGGAAGAAATAGGTAAATATGGAAACCTTGGCAGTTGCTCTTCAGCTCTGCTCCAGGGACTTCTTGGCTGCAGCCATCCATCTCAGGCAAACTCTCAAATCACAAGTGTCTGGGCAGTGTCCACCACAGGGGCACAAGGAGAGGCAAGGTACAGAAGCCTTTACCTCTAGAATCTGTGGGCATGAGAAGGGATGAAGAAATAAATTCTCCATTTGTGAGAAGAGAAAGTGAGTTGGGCCAACCCCTGCTGCACACACCAAAATGGTCCTAGAAGTGGAATTTAGTCATTAATAACAGTCCAGTACTTTGGCCTTAATGTTGTCAGCCTGGCCAAAAGCTGGGATGCTCAGATGTAACACATCTATAAGTTCCTCATCCCATGGTCAAGTAGCACTGAAAAACAATAATGAAAGTGCATGAAAGAGCATCTCTACAAAGAAATGCTGTGGCTGAGGTAGATGAAAAGTTAAGAGAGCAAGGGGGGCAGATGGATGGTGTGAAAGATATCTCTGAAATCTGATCACCACCAGATCTTCCATACTACACCTGCGCACAGAGACTCAGTTGGACACTGCCAAGCATCATGTTTGTCCAGATTAACTTCAAAACAGTGTTCAGTACCATAAAGATTAAAGTAGTCTGGTGATGGAAATAGGAAACTGCCAAAGAACCAAATAATCATGTTGCTTTGTATTAGCTCTTGCAAGAATATAGCAATGAAAGACTTTTCACTTCCTGAGTTCCTCAATATACTTCCTTTTACCTAATTTCTTTGTTGTGTGAATACAATTTCTGTTCCCATGAGCAAAGAGGATGCTTCATTTTGGTTTCCAAACATTATTGTGAAGGTGGGCTTACAGTTTCATCAATGATTACATTCAGGTCTGGGTGTTGTGAGATGGAAACTATTTCTATTTTTCTCATAATAGTCCTCAAATTACCTGCTGGCCAGGGTGGGACAGAGGGACAATGTTGGCATTGACAGGGAGCCTCTGGAGTATAGGGCTTATTTTTAGAAAGGACATCACTACTTACAGATCTAAATCCAAGTGACTTTCTCAAATGATTAAGACCAGATCCTTAAAGAGAGTCTCATTTTGAGTGAAATCAAGGGGATTAGCTACTTACATGTCTTGATATGGTTGGGAATAAGTTCTTCTTGGAAACAGGGCACCAACTCTAAATCTCCTAGGCACTTTTGCAAGCAGAAGTTGAGAAGCCTGATGCCAATCTCTGCTGTATTGGCATGAGGCCAGAGTAAGTGCAGCAAGGAGCTGGACCGGAGCTGAAGTTAAAGGGAGGAAGTCCAGCAGCTTGTTTGTGTTCTCCGGAAGGCAAGCATAACTCACTAAACAAATGTCAGGAGGGGTCACATCCCGCTCTCCTAGAAGCCAGAGGGAATTAACCTGAGAAGAAACCCATACCAGAGGTGAAACACAGGAGGCTGGGTTTTAAGAATATAAATGGAGGACTGAGCACATAAAAACAACGCAGGGAAGCATCCAGGAGGTGTTGCATTGGGTTTTGCCACTTGCAAACTGTGGTTAAAGAGCATGCATGTCTCTTCTTTGCAGGACATGCACATACCTCAAAGGCTGAATTTGCCAGCATGTCTTTGCAAGTGAGCTTCCCACATAGGGCTCCCTGGAAAATATACTTCTGCTGAGAGCCCTTTCCATGGCTTTGGCTCTCCTGTGCACTTCGCCATCACCTTGTAACAAATCCCCCTGCACCTGCAGAGGCTTTCTTGCAGCTGTTGTCCCTTTGCACTGCCTCAAGGGGAGTAGGGTGGCTGCCATCCATGAGTAATAAATCCATTTCCACACCATGCCACATCACAGGCAGGAGAATTCCAGTCTGAGAAATCAGGGCATTGCTCTCATTCCCACAGCCATCCCACCACCCAGGAACCTGCAGAGGACAAGATCAAACTGTTACACATATTTGTTTTTCCCACCACAGCTGAAGGAGAAACAGCTTGTGGAAGCGTCCTGGGTTCCCTCAAGAGCATTTTCTGCCTGGTGCTTTGTGCAGGTGGAACTGAGCTGGAGATAGTGCATGAGAAATGCAGACAAGGTGACTACTGGGGGCAGCACAGGTGAGCGCAGAGAACTGTGGCTGATATTGGTCCCTTGCTCTCGTGCTGGCTACCCAGCAGGACTGGCTTTGTGTTGTTACATTGATAGGTGCAGAGAGGGGTGGATCCCCAGAGGCTGTGGTGTAAAAGGTGGGTATTGAATAATCTGTTTTCTGATTATCTTTAATCCAGTCCAACTCTAGGTTTCCAGATGACCTGTTGATCTGCATCGTACCTAGGGGTATTGCTCTGACAGTGATTTGGATTTTCTTGTTAATTCTACAAAAAACTAATTTACAAACCAAAAGAACAAAGAAATTCTGTTGGTTCTTTCTGGAGCCTCTAGAATTGCAACTTCCAATGCAAGGGAGGTGCCAGGAACACATGGGTAGGAGCAGGCAGGAAGAGCAGGACCACCCTTTCACCAGCAGCCCACGGTCGGATCAGATTAAGCCTAAATGGGAAACTGCACCCTGAGGGTCAACAGATATTATTCCTGGTCACTGTGCAGCCCCGTTGTCCCCATTGTTCATGTCTATTTTGAATGGGTGTAACCCTCCTGGTATGAGTACAGTTACTTGTGCAACATCTGTACAGGCCTTGGAGAGAAGCTGAGGTTCACTGATTTAAAAGCACATCCTCCCAAGATCTGAGCTTTAGTGCTGAATTGTACAGAGGATCAGCCACGAACAGGGTCAACATGATCTATCTGAATTATGCCATCTAGAAGAAGAAAGCTTTCTAAAAATCATCTCACCTCCCAAAAAACAAAAGGATAAATTTGAAAGAAGAAAAGCTTTTGAGCATTGATAAGGAAACAAGAGGTCTGGGTGCAAAATAATCAGAAATATCCTTCAGCAAATTGCAGCACCTGAGCTTTATCTACAAATGGTGCTATTCAGGTCACAATGAACTGTCAATACTGTACAGGACAGTAAAAGCAAAAATGTGAATCATCAGTATGAGCTGAGAAACCACCCTGTCTGTCCTCAATTCTGGCTGGCAGCACAGGTAATGATTTATTCTCATTTCTGTGTATTTCTTGTCTGCCCAGTCAATATTCCTCACAATAAAATCCTGAAGAGGAATTATAGTAATAAAGAAGTCAGACAACAGAGTAGGGCTTAGGACCCCCCGAACTGATCAGTCCCAGGGTGTTTGCTGGTGGAAGGGAGGTGCTGATAACCTGGGCAGATATTCAGGCTTCCGTTTGTTTTGCTGCCCCACTTAATCCTGGCTGTGGCTGAAGCCAGCAATGCTTCAGTGAGATTAATGAGCTGAACTAAAACAAACGCACGAGCTTCAAGCACAGCTCTCCTGTTTAACACTGTGAGCTCCACTACCAACAACAGCAAAGTTCAGATCCAGCTCACCATTAGGAAATTCCCTTTTTGCCCCTATTGGTTTTACTGCAGTGATTAAGGAGAGGCTGTGACCTGCCGACCTGGTGATGGAGGCCTGTGTCTCCTCGTAGGTTGGGCAGAGAAGGGGATGAGCTCATTCAGCTTTTTGGAGCCTCTAGGAGGCTGCTGCCACCACAGTCTCTTTTCCCACCCAAGAGGAGCTGGGAAGAGAACAGCAACTCAGCTGGCTTCAGGGAGAAACCTCTGGGGAAACCCAGGACAGAAAATATCATCTTGGCCTTAAAGATATACCATTAAGTGAAAACATTTCTTTAGGGTTTTCATTTTGAAGTAACTGTGGCTGTTCATTCATTATAATAAAAGATTTTCACAGTATTTTATTTATTGTATGTTAACGGGGCCTTAAGGAAGGCCTCCCTCCTCCTTTGTAACTCAGAGGTTCTGCTCAGATATTTTAGGAAACCACAGCATTGAAGATGCATGAAGAAGAAAGCTGAATTACAATTGTAAGAAGGAGGGATGTGAGAAAAGACTATGAGTAAACAAAAAGCCATTTTTAAGAGGGGCTAAAAAAAAATTCAACTCAAGGAAGAAAGGGGGAAAGAGAAAGGAGGAAAGAAAAAGGAGGAAAGGAACTTCCCTCCTGCCAAGTGCATATGCCAACCCTCCACTCTGAAAAACATCACTTCTCATCAAAGCAAAATGACAGGCTCATGGCTGAACTAAAATGAAGGCATTCACTTCTGAGATAAGACTGAAAAATGCAAGTTAAGTCAACTGCTCTTCAAGCCAATGGTGCTGAAGAGAGACTGACTGCAGGCCAGGAGTCAGATAAATAGGTGGAGAACACAGAAAAGGCAACTCTAACAGTTGGAGAGCCACTATCAATTAATTCTGACTATAAAAAGGATTATCACATCTTGGCAAGATTGCTATGATGATGCAGAAATTTTTTCTGTGGTTTGAAAGTGCACGAGAAGGGGGCACAGTTCCCTTCCTCTATACATAGGTCATTATCTGTGGCAAAGTGCTGCCAGGTTATTGGAATCTGCCTGCCTAGAATGAGGGACCCAAATCCAAGAGAACAGCAATCAGCTGTCATTCTGTCACACTGTTTCACTTTCACTCAGAGTATGAATTTCCCATTGTCCTGTGTACAATTTTCATGTATGTACTGTGAGCATGCTCCATCTGCCAGATCCATGCTGGAGAGGATGCTTACCTGTGAGAGTGCCACCTTTGTGTGCTGCCCACAGGATGTGTGTCTCATCAAGAAACGCCTGGAGCCAAAGCACTGACTCCTCTCTTGCCTTTCAGTTACCTGATGAGGCTGCAAAGGGGCAGGGGAAGGAAACAGAGGGAAGGGAAGCAGCCCAGACTCCTTGTAACCCAGGGACAGGAAGATACCAGTAGCAGGAGCTTAAGCAGAGCCATGAAGGCAGGTGGGACTGCAGCAGCTGCAGCTAAAGTGGGAAGTGTTATGCTGCTCACACAGCTTATTAGCAGAAGCCTGTAGCCACTGTGTTGGGACGTTTCTGCCAGTTCCCAATCGTGCTTGCTCCCCCAGAGCTCATGCCTCCTAGATCCACTGGGTCTGCATTACTTGCAGATTTGACAAGCCCAGCCCTAAGGGAGTCACAGAAATGAGAAGCTGGGAAAGCATCAGTCTTTCGCCAGCAAGGAAATCCCAAGAGTTTTGAAAAGAGCAAGAAGAAATCGTCTAACATCTCGTGAGTTCTCTCCTCCCTCATAAATTCTTTGCTTGTAAACTTCTCCAAAACTGTGAAAATCTATGAGACTGCCTTCTGTTAGAGTAGTAAAGGAAACTTAGGGGAATTTCCCCTGTCATGCTGAAACTCAGGGACCATTTAGTGTGTTATGATTTGGCAAATGTGACTGTAAGTAAAGAGCTCCTCCTCTGTGAGGAGGAGCAATTCTACCACAGCCAGAAGGCTCTGGATGTAACTGAAATGTGAGCATTGCTCTTATTTGCACTGGTGTAAATCAAAATGTATATTTATTTCCAATAGCATAAGGAGCTGACATGGAAGAAGATCAAAGCCTGGATGTAACACCAGAAGCTGCATTTACGTCAGCCAGAAGAGTGTCTTTGACTGGATATTGTGTTCAGGGTTTTCTGTATCTCTGAGGTTTTATTTCCTTTTCCTAACCATAAAAATTATAAATGTGATTAATATAAAGATAAGAGGCAAGTAAAGCAGTGCCCTGATTGAGCTGAGAGTGCCCTGACTCAGCTGGCACAGAATCCTGCCAGCTCTAAAACTTCTTCCCCTTCCTCCTCCACGACAGAGGATCTTTAAGGACAGCAATGGAAGGCAGTGCTGCAAGTGTTGCCCTGGGCTCTGTAGTTCACTGATCCCTGAGACATAACCATAAAAAGACTGTTCTCTGACACCCAGCTGTTTTATGAACCTAGTTTTGCTCTTGAACAGCACTGTGAATACTTGAAGCAACCCAGTTGAAGGCAGATGAGCTAAACCTGGCCTGGGCACCTGACAGTAAGGGTTGAAGCCCATCCTTTACCATGACAGGGAAGGCAGCATTTTGGCATTGCTGCAAAAGCATTTCTGCTCTGCATAACCAAGGTATGGGGGTTTTGCTCCATTGCAGCTTTTGCCTCTTTGAAGCAAGAAGGCTTTGAGGTGCAGCAGCCCTACTCAGAACTGGCAGGAGGCTGGGTACAGGCCAGTGTATGTGGCTGCATCCAGCTCAGGACCAGTTAGAACACAGGTGAAAAGTGAGTCCAAGACAGTTCACCACACCTGCTGCTACAGGAGCTCTGGACAGACTCACAGCCCAGGAGGCAACACCACCCTCAGGCACAGCACAGGGCAGCAGCCAAGAACATGCAGGGAGATCACTACAGACCAGCACATCATAGCCCCCAAAACCAAGAAGTGGTGCCTGTGTTGATCTTCCATTGTAAAAAAAATAGCTTTCAGGAAAACAGAAGACCAGAGAAGCAGCCACTTACATGAGTGTATCTACTCATGCAAGTCTGACTCTTTTAGTTGTAGAGAAGCACAGCTGTGTTATTTTACTACCATGGCTAGAAGATTATTTATATGTGCACAGTACAATTTTTAACTCACATTTCAGGCATTTGTGTTTACTCTGCTGGAAGGAGGTCAAGCTAGGAAGTGTTCTAGTTCATGCTGACACGTACAGAAGGCTGTTCCCTGCTTCTACTGAGAGCCTCTGAAAAGAAAATACAACAGAGTTTGGAAGTAACTCTTGAAGTGAGCACTCCATCTTGTTTCTTCATGTTAGAGAAGTGGAGAGGAACACAGGGAAAGGCAAGTCATATTGGCACACAGAATTTGGACTGTCTGGAAATAAACGGCCATGATTGGAGGAACTGCAATGTGTCCTTCACAGAAATATTTGAGTCTTTTGCATGTTCAAGCAACTTTCTTTCTTGCCCTTTCTCTTGGGATCAGAAGCAGCATGAACAAGAGAGTCCTCTTCAATGAAACTTGGTGTATTCATTTCCATATCCATCCTGGGACATAAACACATTGATTTTAAAAATCATCTCCTGTGAGGGAGGCAGTTCCCTCCAACTTCGTCACAAGTGAGGAAAAGAGAGGAGGTGTCATGGCATAACCCTGCACAGCCTTGGTATGGAGGCAAGGTGAATGCAAACCCAGAACAGACCAGAATGGGAAATAAGATCAGCATGAGTGCAGGACTCAGCCAAACAAAACCTCACAGGATGCTGAAATTAATATCTGCACTAATCTGTGTCTACATCACCCTGAACTCCAAGGTGTCACAGGCAGCCATTGCTGCATGGATGTCAGTGCAGTTGCATCAGCCACTGCAAGTCCTGTAGTTACAAGGCAAGGAGACCTCTGGCACCCCTTGGTGTGGTTCTCAAGTGTACTTGAAAAACACTGTGCACGTCTAGGCAGATTCCCAACAAGCAGCCTACAGATGGGCAGTCCCCATACTGCACAGCTGGGATGGGACCCCTTTGCTGGGACCCTCTGGGTGATGCTGGCACACAGCAAATGTCTGGCACAGTCTTCCCAATGGGCTGGACATCCTGCTTGCAGAGCCAGATGTGCTCAGGACATGAGGCCACAGAAACCTCTCTGTGAAATCTTGTTTCTAGGCTACATCTCACTGAACTCCTTCCACTAAACTAATTAAATGCTAATTTGCAGGAATGGTATTTGTTTACACGTTGTTATTGTTGTTGGGAATTGGACAGGACAACAAAAGGTCTCTGCAGCGTCTCAGTCACACAAATTATTTCAGGGACTCAAAGATAATGGCACCACAAAAGAGAGTTCCCATGTCTGGGGTGCCATAATCAGCTGAGGAGAACTGACAGCAATATATCCACCTCAGCAGAAACACTATGTGCTGCTCTGCAGATAAGAGCTCTTTCCAGCCTTTCACACATCCACATGTTACACTTTGCTGTGGATTTCACTAAAAAAAGTAGGAAATACTGCTCTTCGCCCCAGATTAACTCTGTATTTCAGAGATTGCTGAGGTCCCCAACAGAGATGAGGACTGGGGCTGTCCCCTGATGTTAATGATTCACACACCTCTGTACCCAATACTCCAAAATGAAGATGTCACTGCCAAAAATAAATAATATTACCTTAACATTCTAACAGTATTTCTGAGTGACATACATGAGTTTAATACTGATCTATTTTACCTGAAGCTAAATAATACTAAATTATTTTATACTGAGCTTGTTAAATCCATGTAAACCAAAGGTAAAGTGGATGTGTAGTGCTGTAAATACCCCTCAACTTTAAGGCTTAGTGCTAAGGAGGTTGAAAATGATGCTGTGCAGCAGCTTCCCTGGTGGAGACCGTTGTGTGAGGAAGTTGTTGTGAGGGGCACCAGCCATTCCCCATTGTAATTCAGGCACTGCCTGTCTCACTTCCACATTAGAGACTATCTCCTGGTCCATTGTGACCGTTGGCTTGTCCACTTGCTTAGTAGGAGAAAACAAGTATCAGAGCAGCTGAAATTTCCATCTACACTTGGAAATAGCAGCTCTGTTGCTAACAACATCATAAAACTGCATTAAAACCCATGGGGGTTTTAAAAAAAAAAATGAAGGGCAGATGGATCATCTACTGAGGTCCAATAAAGTTTGAAAGTCTACAGTTTATGGAGTGTGGCCATTCTTCACTGGATCCTGGATCCTGAGGCTGCCAGGCCCTGCAATAAAGGAACAGTTGCCAGGGACAGCCTTTATCTACTGTGTGTTCTCCTCGTGGTCTGCCTTTGAAAGAGGAGTGGCTGTGCCGGGCGCCTGCTGCCTGCCCTCAGCCCGCAGAGATCTGTAACCCTGCTCCTGTGGGCCCAGGGCTGGCAGCACTCTGCTCAGAAGGATCCCTCCTGGGGCTTTTAGGAGAGTGCTTTCCCAGGCTGTGAATCAGTGCACTCAGCAGCCCTCATCTGTATCTGGTAGTCTTTAAATGTCTCCAAAAAAAACCCCAATTACATGCAGAAAACAACCTGATAAACTGTTGGTGAAGAGGAGGGGGCATCTTTTTGGGTTCAAACAATTGTTTTCTCACCAGGTGCCTCGTTTATGACTTTCCAATAGGACCCTGCAAGCCCCTGGGAAGTTCTCTTTATTAACCCTGTAGTTGCACCAGCTTCTACCTCCCATAAGCAGCTCTGGAGAGCAGTGGCACAGTTAGGAGCCAGGATATGTGCAGGACACCCACAGCTGAGGAGGAGGCTGGCATTTGCCTAAAACCTAGAGAAGTGTCAAGAGGGACCTGCTTTGGATGTAGAAGATTCCCTGGCAATGGACTGTGGGGATCTTCTAGATGAGATTCCATTGATCTGCATTCACCATTCATTGCATCTCAGATAGGTGCTGGAAGAGGTTATTCTTCCTGTTGCTACAAAGGCCTTCAAATCTGGCTGATTCCAACCTTCTTCTTCTCCACCCTGGCTCTCACATATATGTGATCTCCCACCAGTGGTGAGTAATGAGGATTTCTGAGATGCCTCTGCAATGGGTTGGTCTACAGGCATAAAATGCTGATATAAATGAACTACAAATAAATGTCCAGAGTAAGGAATAGGAAAGGCTTCTGGATTCTGATTACATTCCCTTGCCTGCCCCTGCATTGCTTAAAAAGTTCCAACTGTTCTTCCAAGCTGAATTTAGCAGCACAGTATTAGGTCAAGACATAACTACTGACTGTGCACAAGCCTCCACATAATGTTACTCTCCTACACTTGCAAACTTCAGCCAGAATCAAGCCATAGAAAACTTTTCCAATGCGTGCTACCTGGCAACTGACCTTTGCAAGAGGCAGCTGACCTTTTCCTCTTGGCACACTGACCTATGAGCTCCCTTTCAAAACAAAGTGTAAAAACACCCTACCTCTTCTTTGTTTCAACACAAAGTGTAAAAACACTAGAACATATTACCTAGCCCTTGTCATTGCATGTGACACACTTGCAAGTATCTTGCAGCAGCTCCCAAACTTTGGGGTTATTTCCTTTTTTAGCAGTCACTGTAGTGGAACAGTTGCAACCTCCTGTAGGAAGCAGTAGGCAAATCATCCATTAGAGAGGAACAACTTCTATAGGAAGTTCTTCCTTTTGCTTTTGATACTGTGGACCCTAGATGGTGGCACAACAGTAACTCACATCCAGCCAAGATAAGCCCCTTCCCAGATGCAGCACAGAGGAGCAGCCCCTGTGCTCTGCTGGGCACAGTGGTCCAGAACCACAGAGCACTGGAGCACCCGGACATCACGTCTAAAATATGGTCTTCAACACTATACCCTTCTCAGTTCTGAATTCAGTTCTCTATAAACTGTTCCTACCTGGATATTGTTTTGATGCCCCAGCAAACCTGCATTGTACATTGTCCTTATGAGGCACCCAAATTTCTCCCATGCTCCTGTTTTCCAGTCTTTTCACACATTCTCTCAGGGACCTATCCAAGTGATCTGCCTCCATCTCCTATGTTTCCCCTGGAAATATGTCTAATCTGGAGAAATTACTGGCCATTGTCCTTCCCATGTGCCTGCTTGAGAAATGCCCAATTTCTGCTCTCACTTGAGCCAGTCCCTCCTTTAGGAAGCATCATGTCTTGGGAATGTCTTGTTGCTCAGGCAGCTTTTGGTCATAGTGACCCTGGCAGCTTCCTCAGCTACTCTGCTTTTTCCAACTGGAAGAGTGTCTCTGTTCTCCACTTTGCATCCTTCCCAAGCATGCCATATGTATAATCTCCTCTTCCAGCTGCACATCTGAAATTCCTGAGCAGTCACATGTGTCTGTAGATGTTCCTATTTCTTTTTGCACTTTCTTATTTGTTCTCAATCCAACAGTCTCACCCACACCCATGGAATTTATCCTGTGGTCTGACATTGAGTCATTCCCATTCCTGAATAGCAGAGGAACAAGACTTTCCCTTATACTGAAGGGTGGAAAACTGATATTACTCAAAACTGAGCCCTCTTCAGTCCTTCAGGCTGCTTGAAACCTTTTTCTTTTTTGATTCAGGGATGGAGAAAGTCCCTCTGAGAGGCAACAGATGAAACCTTTCTCTGCACTGGCGGATCATTATCTAGGGTTGTTACCACTACTCATAAAGTATTTAATTTTATGTAAAAGTATTTTTTAATACTAAGAAACTTTGGGTTCTTTACTGAGAATTAGTTTGTCACTATCTGTGATACCTGTGATGAACTTTAGCATGTAGCTAAAATTCAGATTTTCCAAAGAAGCCACACAGCTTCAGTAAAATGGGAAAAACAGCAAAGAATATATGGTTCATTTTGGAAAAGAAAATAAATTAAAACTTAACTGAGGGTTAAATTAAAAAAAAAAATATGATGCTGTCATCCCACAGCTGATCTTTCTCCTGGTCACAGACCAGTACAAGGGAAATTCCAGGTCAAAAGCTGCCAATTTATTATTTCCTATCTAAAAGGTGAAACATTGTTTTTAAGTTGCAGAGGAAAAATTCCTAAAAATTTTGGTGACCAGCAGGTGCAAAAGCTTGTGAAACACTTTTTTTGTGCCCTTTCCAGGGCCCATCTGGGTTACATGGAAAACAATTTTTCTTGAGGGATCCCTTCCCCATCTTAGTCTACCAGGACAAATGGGAACAGGACAGCCTGTCCAGGCAACCAGCTGGAACCTCTGCTCAGATTTTGGTGTTGTTCTTCCAAACATTTTGCACCTGGAAAAAGCACCTGAAAATTTGAGGACTGAGGCTTACAAATTAAAAGGCAGATTTAGGGAAAAGATCCAGAAGAACACACTGGAATTTCCACATAAGGCAAATCTGGATGCTTCTGTACACTTTCACGTCAGCCCAGGTGCAATGCTTCTCTTCTATATTTACCTGTTTATAAATGTGTATGGTTTATTTACCTGTTTATAAATGTGTATGGTTTATTTTTCCTTTTGCTTTCAGTGCATTGGATTCCAGTTCATGACGGTCCTGTGATGCTTGTCATGCATATCACTGGAAACCTAGCAGGTTGAAATGATCATCTCTCAGCCTGATAACTTGACAGCTGGCTTCTGAAAGTGAAACTTGCACAGAGGTAAAATGTCAGTGGCTTTAGGCTCAGTTCAAATGACTGTTCATCCTTTACACAGAGCCCAGTTAATTCTCACAAAGAGACGTGCTTTCTCTGAACGGCTGTTTCTTCCCGAGAGTAAAGACATATGGTCAATAGAACAACTGCTTTATCAAAGGCAAACAAATTCAGCTCTTGGTCTCCATCTAATCATTAATACAGTGTTTATCCATCCCATGTTGCAAGAGCATAATATGTTCCAAATGGGAGTTCTTGAGAAAAAAAAGGCCTTCGTTGCCAACCCTTCCCCCTCCTCATGGTGAATTCTTTTGTCAAGAGCTTCAGGAACTGGAATTTCTCTAAGCAATGCCCTATCAATGCAATCTAACTCTTTCCCCCACCCCCTACCCCGCACACACATTTTGATTAAGTTACAGAAATCATGTGTTGCACAATGCAAAGACACTTGACTTCTCTCCTTTATAGTATGCACAGAGGAAAATCCCTCTCTTGCTTCCCCTCATTCCGGTTTGAGCCTTAGACATTCCGGTAAATAAATCCAGCATTCACACTGGAGGGGAACATCAAACGACTTCAAATCATACACATTTTCTTAATAATTTTGTACCAAAAAGGTCAATGAACGCTTTTTTTCTTCTCTGGCTTGAGGGGGTGTTTGTTACTTAATGTTTATTGGGTAATACCACATTTGCTATTCCTGGAATCTTCCCATTCTTGCAATGCTTTTCTTACTGTGAGGGTATGCGCCACATTTCCTTACATCCCTATCGGGCTGCCAGGCAGGAGAGACACTGTAGGGTTATAGTGAAAAATGAAGTTTCAAGGCTGAAGAACCTGAACCACACAGAAAGAAGACATAAGACCACAATTTTTCTCCGTCTAGCGGAAGACCTAATTTGGTTAGACAAAATTGACTTTTTGCAATTCTTTTCTTTTACCTCATGATATGGTGCTGAGTATGCACTCCAAGCAGAGGGAATGGGAGAGAGGAGCTGCCACAGGTCAGCTCTGCACAAGGCTTCATCTTTGCTAAACCACAAAATGGCCTGAGGGTGAAAAATATCCTTCACTGTTTAACCTGCAGACTGCTGGAAGGTTCAACCTAATATTTTTGTTTGAGAGCGAATGAAACAAAATATAGAGAAACGCAAGAAACTTTGTGAGTCACAGAGTGGAACACCAAGCACAGAATTTTTTTCAAAACTTACATAAATCATTTGCTTCTGCCTGGAAGGGAGATAGGAATTACTACAAAGTTGCTGTTAAAAAAAAAAAAAAAAGGTAACAACAAGAATGATTAATGATCCTTTTTCTATTGCAGAGAGGAATGTAATCTATGAATAACACTGCAGTTCCCCAGATTGCTCAAATGAAGTGGGTTGCTATGTTTATTCTTAAAAATGTAGCCTTTATTCCAGATTTAGATTCCTAAACCTCCAGCCAGCTGAGTCTATTAGTCTCATTGACTAAAGGAAAAATAATTCAATTATATCAGATAGTTCCTTTTGATCTAGATTTTTATAGGCAAAAACAAAATCACTTTCAACTTTCTTCAAGGAGGATAATACTTGTTAAACTGAAGGAAGGGGTTTTCATACTGCATGTTTTGTGTTCTTCCAGATCTTATCTGGCACATCTGTCATTTCTCATCCTCCTTCAATGTCTCCAAACATAGCCAGCAGAGCCAGACCCAATAAGCCATTGTGGTTCCCACCAGAGAAGTGCATCCTCTCAGTGACCTCCTGACACACCCTGATTTCTCCTCTTGCACAGCATGAGAATGGTACAGGCCTTTTTATATTTTTTTTGCCAAATTGCCGTATTAAGTCATCATACCCAGAAGTTAATCTATAATTATTCCCATTTCTTTCCCAGATTACCATGTTTCAGGGTGCTGTTCCCATGAAAGTGATTAATTCAGTAGGCAGTGAAGTGGCAGAAATGAAGACCATAAAAATAACCTTAATCTTGGACACTGAAGGAATCCAGTGACTAAAGCAAAGAGTTACAGAGTGAACAAAGGAAGTACCAGGTAAATCCCTACTTCCACTAATCTTGTCCAACAGCAGCAGTCAAGAACATGCTAGGAGTCCCAGCCTCAAATCTTAACCTCAGAATTGTCATGCTATTGCAGAATTTAAAATTACTATGATTTATTAGATCACTTTAAAACTCATGCACTTCATCCAGAGTTTGGGTAAACAACCTGGCTGAAGCCAAAGGGTTCATCAGCCAAGGGAACAGACAAAGCTAAGCCATCGTCCTAATAGGCTTAGAGAAACAGGTAACTGGGTGGGGCATGGCTCGCCAAAAGGTGAACCGTGAGTGCCAGTAATGGAAAAGGAAAGACTGTGTCAGCTCTGGACAGCACAAAAGCACCTCTTTCCCCCAGGGAATGACGCAGCTCTGTACAGTGGTGGTCTGTGTTGTGCCTGCTGTAAAAAGAACCAGGACGCTGTTCAACCTGTGCAGACATAAAGACTCACGTTAAAGCACAATTTTTCTCTTGCAGCTGATGCAAACAGGTTCACTGCATTCATCTCTCTGTCCTCAACAGACAGTCTTGGGGAAGAATGAAGTTCTTTGTGCTGGCATCCATGTCTGACAGGCAGTGGATGATGCTGGTAGTCACAGAAATGTGGTGCCAAGAGACACAAAAACATTGACAGTTGAAAACAGGTCTGTGTAAAGACCAAATTCACTCTGCATCCACACTGTAAATTCACTGTCCTGGGAGAAGGAGCATTCTGGCCCCCAAACCAGTAGGAGATGCTCTGGCTCTCTCCTCACTCAGCAAGGAACCATGGAGCCAACCATGGAGCCCATGGAGCAAACACACCACAGCCCCACTGGCTCTCTGACCACAGGTTTTGTCCCACCTTCACATTCCCCAGTGCAACCCACCTGGGGATTTGAAGAAGCCAGGGTGATCCTGCCAGAGGCCCGGGGGAGTCTGGGGAGGTGGCCCTGCGTCCCCAAGCTGATTGGGTGTCCGGGTAGTCTTTTCACTAGATGGAGCTAGCGGATGGGTGCTGGCAAATCTGTCCTCACTCCTGGAGGTGCCCCGCAGCCAGAACCACATGGAGAGGGAATGTGATCCCATGCAGAGCCTCTGGCTCCTTAGGGCTCATCTGCGGAAAGGAGAGTTTTTGTTCAGTGTGGATGAGAGGAGGTTACAATGACTAACGTTTTGGCTGATGCAAATTCAGAGGAATATGTGAATGAAGTGTTCACAGAAGTAATGGAAGCAATGGGTTCAAATGAAATTGGGGGGGGAATAGTAGTGCTGCAAAGCCAGATGCCTCTGGTACAGGAGGAGCCAGACAGAGGAAGAACCAAAACGGTGCTGGAAACATTGCTGCCCACAAACGTCCCAGCAGTGATGAAGTAGAGCTCTGGAGTAAATTTCCATTGTCTTCCAAAAGTAAAGTAAACATTTTGGGGATTGCTCAAACCAGAGCTCTGCATGGACAGGGAGAGAGTGGAGGTGTGGTACAGGCCTGTAGCAATGCATCTGGTGTGTCCAGAGGTTGCACCCAAGTTCAGCCACATTTAATCCTGTGCAGAGGTGGTGCACTCACAGGCCATCTCCATCCGTGCCTCACAACAGTGTCAGGTGAAGCAGGCTGGTTAAACACCCCAGTGCCACCCAGAGTACACATCCCACACCTTCTCCCCTTAGTGCTCCTTGTCCCAACCACCCCTTCTCAGCACCCCACAGCCAAGTGTCACTCCCCAGCTGCCTGTTTCCTCCACCCCATCTTCCTGCTCCCACTGCTGTCCCCAACACCCTCTTCTTCGTGCTGGTGCTGCAGCTACTGCTTTAAATCACTCACCAGCTTGGACACTTTCATGTTGCTATCACCACCACTGATGTGGATCCAAACCTCTGAACCATGCTGAGGTTTCAGACCTACTGCTTTTGTAGTACTTTGATGGGTGCTGGGCTTTGCACACATTTTCAGAGCTTATGTTCATTATTTCATAACCTCACTAATTCAGCCATGGTCTGATTTGAAAACCAGTACTGATCTTTGTTAGAGTCGATTTGCAGAGGTAGAAATGGAAGCCAATAGATATGACTTAACAGAAAACCAGGTGAAAACCTGCAATATGAATCAAAAAGGTGAAAACAGTAATCAGCTTGAATAAATCCCACTTACTATCCAAGAAATCTGTTCTTAACAATTTCTGACTATTTGTTGCTGCAACATCTCTCTCTATTTTTGATGATTTATGAGGAAAAGTTAAAATTGATGATTTATGAGGAAAAGTTAAAATTGGTCAGGGACTATAAATCAGTGACTAGTTATAAATGTAAGCATCAACCCATTGCTGATCATGAAAGACTAGAGAGTACTCCTGGACTGTTTTTTCTCAGATATTCAATTTTTATTGTGGAGTTTCTGAAACAAGTCAGCATTTTATCAAGGACGTGTGATATGTTGAGTGTTAGCCCGATTTCAGTGAAATGCACATTCAGCTTTGATCCTTTTTTACCAGATTTTTGTTTGTTTTTTTTTGTTTTCAAGTACATGCCTCAGAAAGGCAAAGTGTGCAGGTGGCTGTGGACAGAAGTGTGCTCCAAACTGCAATATCCACTTCATTCTCAGGTTTGGTTTCCCTCTGTCCAGGGACATCTAAGTTTCTTCTGCATCACAGGTCCACAGAGGAAAACCAAGCTACTCTTTGACACATTATCTTGGAAGTGGTGGAGTTTGGCTGGAGATGTTGATGGGTCTTACGCGGGTGTGTCCTGCAAATACTGAATTTGATCGGCACCATGGGTCTGTGTCTTATCTGCAAACAGATTCAGGTCTGGCAGCATCTGAGTGAAGTGAAGGGGTCTACTTTCAGCAAGGGGGCTAAATACAAACTGGTGGGGTTGGCTAAGCTCAACTTGCTAAGCCTTGCCTATCCCTGCTGGGCTTACCGTCCCTGGTTTCCATCACAGAGGCATTCCCACACCACTAAGATGTGGGAATGCTGATGTGTTCCTAGAAAGCATTTCCTGGAGGTTTGAGTCCAGAGGGTTGCATCCCCAGCCTGTCTGATGCTTCTATGCATCCCTCTCCTCCCCCACAGAGAGGAGATGACAGTGCAGTGACAGGGGATGAGGAAGCATGGGGTGATGATGCTTCTGTGCCTCTTACACTTCCCTAGCCCCCCACAACCTGTAACATGAAAGCCACTACTTTTCCAAATGGCCATCAGCACCTTCAGACAGCGGCAGCCCTGAGGAGTGGGTGCAGTCCAGCAGCCAGAAGCACCTGTGGCAGTGCTGGGCACCCACCTGGCACTGCGTCCCCAGCATCCTGCTGGGATACAACAATAGCCGAGCCCCTGGCGCCTGCCGAGGGAAGGCGGGGCTGGGCAGGTGACACGCTTCACACTCCACGCTCCACTGCCAGACGCTGGCAGACCCACTTCAGGCTGTCCCTTTCTACGTGTCCCCTCTCCCTTTCTCGCCCGCGGGACAGCGTGATGGCATTGTCCCCTGAGCCCAGGCCTGTCGCTATTAGTCCCCCGGCATATGGAAGCTGCAATGTCCCAGGGCGCCGCTGCCTGTGTGCGGGGCTTCCCTTCTGACACTCCTGCATTCAGCCGGGCCCGCGCCACCATCGCAGGGGGATTTTTACAAAGGGGAGAATGCTTCCTTTCAGCAGTCTGAGGTCAGCGCAGGGCTGCTTCACTCACAGAGGTCAGTCATTAGGATGCTCAGAGATGGCTGGGATGCTTGGGAAGGGCACAGTACTCTCCACCCCCCTGCTTCTCCCAGCACTGTGCATTGTCACGATGATAAATGAGAGAGTGAGGTGGGGAAGCTCTTGACTGCGCGTGGCCTGAACCCCTGGGGGTTCACAAACTACTGCAAAGCGGCAGCTGATAAAATGGTAACTAATTCAATTAGTGAAATTTAATTTAGGTGGGGAGCGGATGGTGGCTTTGCCAAGACCATATGGGAAACCAGTGGTGTTTCCATATAGAAGAACTTAATTTAAACAATGAACTCATGGGTCTTCATAACCCAGTGGCCAAAGAGCCCCCAGGAAGCCCTGGAAGGAGTTGTACTGATTAACCAGACAAAAGCCTGGCTAGTCCGGGCCAGTAGGGAGGAGTCGAGTGAGAGCGAGTAGCAAAAATGATCCAGGTTCAGGTCGTGAACGTGGCGGAGTTGAAAGAAATCCCTCCCAGCATCAGAAAACAGTGTTTATCTCCTCACATATCCCCTGCCTGCTTCCTCCAAGCAACGTGATCCACGACTGAACCCCTGCAGCCCAGCAGGAGATGTCGGGAGGCTCGGACGTGCGAGGTGAGAAGGAAGAGCTGGATACGTGCTCCTCATCAGTGGGGAAACAGCTCCACGGAGAAATGCCAAACTTCTGCAAAGACTAATTAGAGTAAAAGGCTTCCTGTCATGGCCCTGCGCCGCTGCGCTCCCTCCGAGCACCTGCCTTCAGAGCGCCTGACCTTTCAGTGTGGGAAGGCTGGCTGGTGTAGTGAGAGGAAAAGGGGGAGACTCATATCACAGGCGTTTTTGGGAAGAGAAGGGAATGGCAAAGCCAGGGGTGAAGAACCAACAGTTGGGAAAACTGGGGTGGGGAGAGACTCCCTGTCTGCTCTAGGGGAATCACACTGCAAAATCTATAGATCATAGCAAATCTCGTCTTTTCTAACTGGAAAAGGACGCAAAAAATAAAAGTGAATTTTCATTTGATTTGGTACTGAGCCCCTGCGAAGTTTGGAAAGAGTACTGTGATAGAGTTCTGCCAGTGAGCACCTTCCCAGCACTGAAACTGTGTATGTAAAACTTTGTATAAACCAATTTCTAGGTTTGAAAACCTGGGAAGTCCTGCTCAGAAGGCTAACCCATTTCTCCAGTTAGGAAACAGAAACAACACGTGATGAAACGTGATGAAAACAGCCGAGCAGCACAAACAGACAACTTAAGCAGCAAGTATCAGATGTTTTGAGAGAATATACTTACAAAGAAATCCACAAGTAGTTGCCCACGACTGTGTCTCCAAAGCATGGATGCCTTTTGGGAGCAATTAGGGCTCAGCAGAAGGCGGAGAAAACTCCGGGAGAAATTCCAGCTCCATTCCTATCACAGCTTAGGTTCATATGGAGAAAGCCTGCCCTGCTGCAATACCCATACATCAAACAGGCCCACTCCAGCATATGGCTGACACCCAGTGGGACAAGTCCAAAGCAAGGCAGGAGGATCTGCACACCTCCAGGCCAGCAATAAGATGGTACTCTGCCACTGCCTTGGACAGGGAGGGATCTGACTGCTCTCCCTGGATGAAACGTGAGCCTGAGAAAGAAGCTTACCACTGAAAAGAGCTGAAAAGAGGGATCCAGGATTTTTAATCTTTGTTGTCCAGTTTTGTGTGTGGAAAATTAAGAAACAAAGACATCTGGTAAACTGTGAGACAATATAAGTAGGCTTGGGTAATAACCACAAATCATGCATTCAGCAGTAATCCTGGCCCTCTGCACTCTCTCACTAACATTGAACTATTCTCTTTGTGGGTTGCTGTTTGGACACAAGTCAAAGGCAATTTTTTCTTTTACAAAGACATAGACATTGAGAAGGTTTTCATAGTTTTTGGGGGTTTTTTTTCTGAAGAGGAGAGTTAGAAAACATAGAAACTTCTGCAAACCTTAAATAGGTGTGTTTTTTTTTTTGCTGTTCACTATTTTGCTATTTACTCCCAAAATACCAAAGTGAACAGCTCTTCAGCTCTGTTGTGTCCCACAGGGAGCTTGGCAGACAGGAAAGGACAAGCCACCCTTGGTGCTCACAGAGGCTCCACCACGTGCAAACAACATCTTTCTTTTGTGCTATTTAAGCACTCCACTCTGCCACCCCGTGTGGCTTCCCAGGGATATTTTCTCCCACGTGTCACTGAGCTGCAATGAGCCAGTGCCCAGAGGAAGGAAGTTGCACATCCCACACACCACTGCAGCCCGAGTGGAGCAAAGACTGTCACTGCCCATGCTGAGATATTCCTGCAGGAAAGGGTGAGGCTCAACAGAAAGGTGAGGAAAGTGATCAAAGAGAGGTACAAAAGGTGAAGAAAAGACTTGTTTGCTTTCCCATTCTCCATTTTCTCATTTGCAGAGAATTCAAGTAATTAAACACCAGCAGTACTGAAAGCTGTGGCAAGATCTGACATTGCAGGGAGGATGAGGTGGCAACAAAGGCATCCACTGGCCTCAGCCCCAGCATGGCCTCTCCCAGCACCTCCATCCCCATTTGTGCACAAATATGCCTCTATTTTGGGTATTCCTGCTACTGTGTTCCTTTGCCAGCCAGATGCAGCTGCATTAACCCTTCCTGGGCTTCAGGATGGCTTCTTTATCCACCTATTTTGGCTCAGGAGTCATTAGTGCCGAGAAGGTAAGGACATAGTTATCAGGGTCCTTATTCATCACACCTAACTTCACATCTGCCATGGGGGACCTTCTTTGAATACCTTCTGCTAGGGCACCACAGAAGAAAATGCATCACAAGAGACCTGAGGCTTAAAGTTATGGAAAAGGATAAGTAGATGAAAAGGAAGAGTAAGATAAGGCAAAAAATGTGGCACTAATGCATGAAAGACATTACATGAATGCCCATATGAGTGGGCATGCAGCAAAACTGTAGGATTTGTTCTCTTTCACACTTTGGGATGTTTAGGTACCCAGCTGGTCACTATTTGTGCTGGCTACTCATGTTTCCAAGGGCTGGAAACATGAGTACCTGGGTACTCAGAGTCACCAGACACAAAGATGAGGCTGTCAGTTACTTGTTGAAGGAGAGGATGCTTACACAGAGGTTACACTCCCAAAGGATCCCTTGCAAAGAGGAGTCTTTTTCTGAGTGAGCTCATTGGCATCAGGGGTGTTTTTGCAGGCAGAAATATGCAATGCACCTGCAAAAGCACAGAGCTGGGAGAAGGATAAGAGCTGTCCTTCTTCAATGTAAAACTGATGAAGAAGCACTGCAGGTGCTGTCCCAGGTGAATTGGGGGAAAATGTAATGTGATCTCTTCCTGCCATGTACAAAAATGAAGGGAAATGAATGAGAAAAAAAAAAGAAATATGTCACTGAGGTGGAAACCAGGCAAAGGAACCAGGCTGAAGTTTGTCTTCAGCTACTCCATTCTGGGCTTTGAGTACATCAGCAACTGAAAGGTGGGCAGCTCTTCCTGGACACCCAACAGAACCTGTGTGAGAGAATGGGCAATGCTAACAAATAACATGATGGATTTAAGATTCACAAGAGAGTAAGGGAAAATCCAGAATGGGACTTTCTGGAGTTTGTTTCTTTTATGCACCACTGGAACCGGAAAATATATCAATATGGAAGTTTAGCAATGGGCTGAGGTTTCACGGAACTTGCATGAGAGTGGCCCAGTGCCTAACACTACGGTAACCCACAAAGGTCACACACTGAAGTGCTGGTTTCAGACAGTGACTGGGAATTTCAGAGAGCTGTTTAAAGGAACACGGCAGGAGTTGGCTATGGTACTGCTCAGGCTGAGCGGGAATCTCACTTCACCACACAGATGCATAAAAATCAATTTTTTTGTTTGTGAACTGTCTGTGACAAAAGCAGAATTTTTGTCTATTCTCATGAACTTTTTTCAGAGCCAGCTATAAACTTCCTTGGCCTGTGTGGGGAGGCATAAACTTTCTGAGATGGCTGTTGATAGAAGTGTTTCAAGTCTTAACTGGATTCTTTAAGTGAGATACGGGAAAAATTAACTGAAAAAAAACCCTTTTCTTCTATGTGGTATTGACCATTCACCCACATCCACATCAAGAGTTCTCAATGGTGATGCACCAAGACAGTGCCTGTGCTTGGCATTTCTGGAGCTCTGTACACCACTGCATGAAAACCTGCATTTGAGACACCCTGAGCTCCCAGTGTCAGAGTGCTGCATTTCTATGGCATCATCACATTGAGCCTTCCTCATAAAAAATGAGATGTCAGGCTGCAAAACTGCTGGTGGAGAGCCTGCAGCAGCACTGATGCCTTTGATATCAGAGTGAGCTTGTGCTGTGGAAGTGCAGAGGAGGCCAGTGCTTTCACAAGGAAAAGAATAAATGACACTACAATAGGATTTGGCAGCAAATGTGAAGCATTGTTTGCTTTGCTGTTGCTGGAAGTGTAGAGGAAGGCACAGTTTCTCACAGAGAGGTGACATTTCATCTCAGTTCTCTGATCCAGATGAAGATGTAGTGTTTTAGACTGCTAAAACAAGGAAGAAAAGGTTCTGCATGCCTCAGTTACTAATGTCTCAGTAACAAGGCTCATTCAGTCTAGTTTGCACCGTTCAATCTAGGCTTAATATATGTGTGTTCACATACCTCCAGTTTGATCCATCCATGTGTCTGTCTTGTTCATGGCTGGAAAAACCCTGTTTTGATTCAGGCTCTCTACTCAGCCTGGCAGGCTGATAACTCTTGCATAGTGCCTTTGCAGGACAAACACCAGTTTAAGAAAACCAGAACTTTCCTTTCATGGAAACTGCAGGTTTGGTAAGGGTCACCACCTCAGCAGATTCTCCACTTTGAATGGCCTGTGTAATTTAATGGCTTGTTTGAACACCTCCAAAAGCCTGCCTGCTCCTGACAGAGCTAGAGCCGAGCAGCCAGCATGGGCTGTGAGCATGCACAGAGGGGAGCAGAGATAACAGGCAGGTGCAGCTTTCCCACAGATGGCCTGTGGAGGACAGGAGCCCTTCAGGAAGGGCCACATGTACTCAACAGCCTCCATGCTGTGGCCAGGCTTGTATGCCTCATATTGCCTCTGTTGGTGTGGCTTAAGATGACCTTTCTGAATGCAGAAGACACAATTCCTGGCAGCCATATTCTTGGACTCAGTGTACACACCCGTGCCTTTACTGGTTTTAAAGAACAAGGATACTGCCAAGTGACTTTGGTTTTTTAAATGGCCACCAATGACAGAAGGCAAGAATCAAATTCGGATATCTTAAGAAAACTCAATCATTGTATTTTAGTGAGACAATTGTTTCCTAGGGGGCACAACCATGATGACCCACAATGACCCACAGACCACAAGCTTCATGTGCTCTGTGCTTTCCAGGTAGTCTGGAAAATTTTTTTCTTTACCACATGTTCCTGGAAAATGCATGGAATCCATGTTCTTCTCAAAGGACTCTGCTTACTCTCCCTACTGAGGAGACTTCAGTACAGCACAGGTTTCATCAGCATTTCTCTGTGTGCCCTGCCTGACTGGAGTTCCCAGACCTGGTCGTCTGTCTCCAGGCAAAGCAAGCCTTGCACATGTTGCAAAACCTTTCTCTTGAAATGACCTCACCACTAAACAGCAACTGTTCTGCTGTGATGTTCAGAGAATTTCCTGAAAAAAAAGGACATTGTCATAGCCAGGGATTTGTACAATGCACTCCACAAAAGGAGGGAAAGAAAGTAAATATAGAAAATTGAGGAGATATTCAGAGTTATAAGAGACAACAAAAGAAAAACTTCCAGGAAATGACTCTACAATGGGGCTAAATCCAGACTCCTTGGTCCAGAACACTTATTCAGACAACCCCCTCAACTAGTAACTGATTTAATATCTAAATAAAGCCTTTAGGTTGTTGGCTATGGGCCTTCAGTCTTGACAGTCTGAGCCCAGCTGGGTGCATTTAAAGCATCCTTCTCTGCAGATATTAACAGACATATTTCGTATTCACGTGCTCAGATTCACTGCATACATAGACAGAGATATCAATGCAGCTCAAGCCCACATAACACTTTATCATTTGGTCTAGGCCAGTCATCTTTGCAGTGTCCAAAGTAAATGGAGGGAGAAAGAGAGGTATTTCAAAAGGATAATTCATTTGACCCCAAGATAAATGGTATTAATGGGGGAGGAGAAGTTAAGCTATTTGGAGATGCCTCCTCACAACTGACTTAGACTAAACACCTATCTTCTAAATAAAAAAGGGATGAATCCTGCCATCAGGGTCTAAACCAATAATACAATACAGATGTGTAGAGCAGTAAGTGACCAGATGGTGAATTTGTCATACTACAGTGTAGTTTCTTGTAATATAAATACAGGCTGATGAAATAGTTGATTTGCTCAACAGACTGCCTCAGCTTCATTACAGGAGCTAGTCTGGAGCCCTTACAATTTGTCACAGGGCCCTACATATATTTATAGAAAATATTATTGTCTGGAAATGAAAGATTATGTGCAAGCAATAATTTTTGGTCAATTAATCTAAGGTTCTCTGTTCTGAAAAAGAACCCTAGCATCCATTTTTTCCACATTATGTGAAGGCATTATATTTAATGTCAAATTATATTTAAATGAACAAAACCACTGCAGGACTACAATACATGAAGACTACTAAAGATAGCCTCTCCCATCTATTCCCCTGTGCCTCAGTAGCAATGGTTTTATTTTGAACCAGTAAAGCAGATTTTGCTTCCAGCCTCTGGATCAGAGAGCTACCCAAATGCTTCAACAAAACTATTTCTAGTACTGTGGGGTCTCTGCAAATAAAGAAGAGGGTGAAAATCAAAGGAAAAAAAGGGTCTGTGTGAATCATTCTACCTGGTGGGAGCAGTTCTTCACTGCTTGGACACAGGCAGCCCACAGTCAACATCTCCCAAGGCAAGACACAGCTGAGATCCAGACTCATGATTCATTGCATCTCCCTTGTTACCCAGGGCAGAGGCATGGCAGATCCCACTGTCTCCCAGTCCTACAGTGCACATCTGTCCCAGTGCCCAGCTGTCCCACGGTTTGGAGCAGGCACAGTGCCCCCCAGACTTGCTCACCCCTCCGTGAGGCAGACAACAAGCACAGCCTGTGATCCCACCTGCCCACATGGATGTGGGACAGTGGGCAGGGCCAAGCTTGCTGGAGAGTGAAGTTCCAGCATGGATAATCCCACACAGCTGCTGAGAGGCTTTCTGGAAGGTTGCCTCTAAAGCACCAAAGAAGTCCTTCAAGAG
The DNA here is from genome assembly GCA_013397195.1 of Hylia prasina. NCBI lineage: Eukaryota > Metazoa > Chordata > Aves > Passeriformes > Sylviidae > Hylia > Hylia prasina. Next base: position 695,821 of record VYXD01004543.1, read on the forward strand.
AAGGTGTGCCTTCCTTGGAAGATTATCTGTGAACAAAATCCATGGTCACTTGTAAGCAGCAAACACCAGACCAGCTCTGACCCACCATTTGATGGGGACCTCTGGACAACACTGCAGAGCCAGGTCCCTCATAAATGCACCTTCCCCAGGTCGATCCTGCATCTGGGAAAGGCTCTGAAGGTGTGCATGCTCATACAGCATCCACAGAAGATCTTTTTTGATGTATGCTGTCTGCCCAGGGACTTTTCCACTCAAGGAATTTTTTCCAGCTGTGTGAAAAACCAGTAAGAGCAGGCATTTATCCAGCATTTTCAGAAGAAGTTAGTAGCTGTGTTAGTAGCATTGCTTCATAAAAGAAACATTGTGTTGAAAATGATGTTAAAAATCTTTGGTCTATTAATCATTTGGTTTACATAACTTTGTAGCTTTTAGAAGTTATATGCAATGCCAGAGCTCAGAAAAGTGACTCTTCATGTGGAAATGTCAATTAGTGATTCAGGTAATTGATGATTGCGTGTCCTGAGTCAAAGCAGTGCATCTGGACACCCCCAGTAGTGGCCTACTGCTCTTGTTTTGGATCTAAATAGTCTATCCATTCAAATGTGGCCATTCTTTCATCCCTCTCTGTCCCCCCTGTGGAGCTTTTCTTCCTAATATCCCAAAGGGGAAGAGCCTAGAGGACTGTCATGGGGGTTAGAATGAAGATGTGTTGGAGATAACATTTGAAAGTCAGAGGATATCTGGGCTACTGTAACATGACTGTCAGGAGTAATGCCCTCCAAAAGCCATTCTAGTCCTGAGGGCATCTCCCACTGCTTCTACTATTCAGATCATTGATTTGTTGGCATTGGTGTCCCATCTCTGACAGACCTGAGACTCACAGCAAAACTCCTCCAGAAAGTACTTCATGAACTTTGGTGCTGTGTGATGGATAGTTTGGTTTGTCCTTTTCCCCTCCACATACAGAGAGAGAGCCCACTGACACCTTCAGTGTGTGAGCCAGTGCCACCTTCCTTCAGGGCTGTCCTCTTGAGCTTGCTGTACTGTTCCCAAGAGACCTCAGAGCATGATAGCACTGGAAAACTGAACTTAAGGCTGCAGGTGAAACCTTTCTCTCTGGCCTACGCCCTCTCTCCCAAACTCCCAAGTGTGGTCTGTGCATTTCCCCTTTGAGATGGATCACTTTTTTACTAATTTTACAGTAAATCATTTCCCTATTTCCTTTGTTCATGCTAGGTGGACTCGGTGGTTTCCATCTCTGTGTGATGACACAGCTCTTGGCACAGGAGTACAGACCACACCATCACTTCGTTGCATTCTGCATTGTGGGCTCTCCTGAAAAGAAGGTTAAAGGGCTGGTTCTGCACTATCGTTTCCCTTCACCCTCCCACACCAGTGCAAATGGGAACTGCAGCCTTGCATCCTCAGCCTTCCTCCTTCGAGTAGGATGGTTGCAAATGCTCATGTGCCTGCCACCGAAGTACCATGGCTTACTGAGGACAGCTGCTCCATATCTTGTCTGCTTCTAATGCCATGAATCTTGCTTTTCATTTGGAAGAACACTCGCAGAGGAGTAGCTGGTGGAATTCCCCAGTTTCCTCAGGAAAAGTAAGGGGAATGTCTGGATCCAAGCTTGAAGATTGTACCTGCAGCATGCTGGCTGTGAGTAAGCTTGGGGTCATGAGTCTGGTCTTGTCACTGTGCAGACACCCTTGAGACCCCAAAGTGAGCAGCCACAACCTCAGATCCCTTTCTCCCTCACAGAGAGGGAGAAACATGGCTCCAGGATGGTCAGGTACCATAGTGACAGAGGATGTACCCAGACTGTTAACAGCTGAAATGTACACCAGGGCACACATCCTCACTTTCCTCAGGGCTGGAAAGGGAGAGGGAGGAAGTTTGACTTCAGTGTCATAAAATAAAGTAGTCAGAGCTCAGCGCAGATATTAGGCCAGGCCTTCCTAAGGGGCTGGAACAGGAGGGAGGAGGCAGTGAAATCAGCCATATCCCCAGGCAGATGAACAGGTGTGCGTTCCTGTGGGTGAATAACAAAATTACCATCTAGTGCTTCATCCTCCATGAAAGTCTCTTCCTCCGTTGTTATCTCTCTCACACTGTCAGGTACTGCTCAAAAATAATAAGAGAATAATAACAAGTGCAGAGGATTTCACAATAATTGCTCCAAAATAGTAATAGAAGATACTTGTTGCCACCCTGAGAGACAAAGCAAGTCACCACACTATCAGCCAGCAAAGGCAGCAGCATCCTTTGCCTGCCTTCCCTCTCCTCTGCCCACCCCCCCTCCTCCTAGGGCCTTGGGCCCCCAGCTGAAAGTAAACAGCTGGCTGTCACTTTTTGAATTTCTTGGCTTTCTATGGCTTGGGTCCCAACCTTAATGTCATTTCAATGCCATTTTTCTTCTGTGCTGAATAACAGGTCTGGAAATCTCCACCTCGCTGCAGACGGCGCGTGTGGCAGGGATCCTGCTGTGCCTATGCCAGGTGCCTTTGTTCCTAGGGACTTGGTCAGTGCCAGTCTCTGAAGACACCCATTGGAGCAGGTTAAGTGTCTCCATGGAGATCTCCCCAGCTCCCTCTTACAGTCCCTCCCTTCTCTTACAGCTTTCTGTTTATTGTAAACAGCATCCCCATCTTGGCTGGAGATAGTAGCTCTCTGCTTCGCCCTGATCACCTGCCCACCCAAGTTGCCTCCTGGCCTGCTGTTGCCTGGGAAAACAGCAATGCCATCCTTTGAAAATAACCTGCACATGGTAGAGGGCTCTTTTCATTCCTGGGTTGCTTTTTCTCTCCACAGCCCTATTATGGGATTTGCCGGGATCTCTCATGGCAGCTGCAGCATCACTCCACTAACAAGGGCTGTGTGTTTGTGCATGAGGGGGAGTTTGCAGGAGAAACGCTGGGGGTTGCAACCTCTAAACCCTACGCCTTCCTCCAGCCCCCTTGTCCCTTGACAGGAAGGGCACTGGTTTGCTCAAGCCTGAACTATCAAGTAGCTGTACAAACCTTCCCCTCACTCATATCCACAGCATGCCTTGATTCCACCCGAGCAGTTGGGAAAGGAGTCTGAAATTTCCCCAGATCTCCAGGATTTATCTGCTTCTTCAAGCTCCATAAAGTCCAAAAAATCCCATCTCCCACCCAGCAGCTGATTTCTGATATCTGCCAGAGATGAGGGAACCCCCCAGAGAATAGCATCTTTTTCATGATCCCACAATGGTAATACAACTCTACCTTGCCTTAGTATGGTCATGAGGTCACCCTTGGCTGGGAAACCATCCTCATCTCCAGGGTTTTTTAAAAGAGATTTGGGGAAGAATGGAGAAATAAATGCACCCATGTTCCTTCCTAATCTATCACTCTACTCTCCATCACAGAAAACTGGTACATCGCCTTTGTATCTCTACAGTTCCTCTGCTCTTGACACTATTTTGAGGATATATGTTTATGCCAGTGAACCATTCCAAAACAATTTTTCTGACAGGAATATACTTTTCCCTGACATGCCTATGCAACAGCACCTACTGCTTATTGCAAGGGTATTTTCTGTACTGATCCCCAAGGCAAGCTGCCTCTCCCTTTCTTCAGGACCTCTGACAAGGTCTGCTCCCTGTCCCTCTCTTCCAGCTGGAGTTTTGTGCATGAGGCTATGGGCATACTGGTAAGAGTATGTGCACCAATGTTCAAGTTGCACGTGGTCTATCCATCACTTCATAGACTGGTGCCTCAGTTTCCCTCACTGGAACATGAAAATATCACTGGTCTCCTCTCAGAAGTTATCCCTTGATGTCTTTAGCAAAACACAAGCTGGATGAGTCTCTGTGAATGGATGAGAAGTTGTATCTGTAGCTTCCTATAACAAGAAAGGCAGTATATCTTTGGAGCTTGTCGCTGCGATAGCAGAAAACAAAAACCTCTAAAATTGTCCTGGGACAGAGTTTTGTCACCCAACTTCCTTAGAATAGCCTGAAGCAGTACTGCCAACATGACTTACCATGCTTCCAGCTCACCGTGCCTTGCAGCATCCAGCCAGATCCCAGAGATGACTGTGCTGCTTCTGACCCACGGGCAGGTGTACCTGATCTGCACACAGGACACAGAAGTGCAGCATCATAAAACACAGCAGGAGGGAGATCTGGGCAAATTCCTGTCCAGCAGCCAGCAGGAGGGCGACCCCTCCCACACACCACATGTCCCTAGACACTGAGTGTCACACGTGTGTAGGAAGCACTGCATAAAACATGATTATGATAAAATAAGTACTGTGACAGGGATTAAGCCACTCTAGTTGTCTCTGAACTGAAATTTGGGATTTGCACAGAAACTACTGGGATTTGCACAGAAACTGATGCTGACAGACAGAAATCGGGATGGAGAAAGGAAGTCCTGGTGGTAAAGTTCTTCCTATAAAACAGTTTTAGGACTGGAAAGCCTATCCACCTTCAACAGCTGCCTCTGACTAAGTCAACCACTCCTTATTTCAGGGTTTCTGTGAAGGTTCAGGAGTAAATTTATGTGCTTCAAAGCTGCAGACGTCCAAGTGCTGCAGGTCCCACCTGGCTGGTGGGTTCAGATCACAGTCTCATCACCATAACAGGTAGATGATCAGAGCTTCTCATACCACTGACAAACCTGGGAGTATTTCCCCATCCTACAGCTTGATCAGTCTTTGGGTATATATGAAGAGCTCAGGCACGTACACAGTGACTCCATGCCCTTTGTTCCAGTGACAGGCATCCCATTTCCCCCAGGACCATTGCTGCCCATCAGCCCCTCTGTAACATCTGCCCTCCAAGAGCTACAGATGCTCCCTTTCAATGCAAAAATGATCACCAAAAAGACACAAAACCAGAAATAAATTGTGTGGAGAAGCTCCTCCAAATCTTTGGGGGAAACCCAATACTGCTTTTGGAAGAGTGATGTAGGAAAGTCTTTCTTCCATCCTCACGTTCTTGCTTCTAAAATACTCTCACCATTAAGGTTAGGATTCCAGGGAGAAAATAGAAAAAAAAAGAGGATTTTTCAGTTTCTTTCACCTTCAAGTCAAAACTAAACTTCCCTACTTTTATTGTTCAAGGCAGATTTTTTTCTGGCCTTTAACCAAGACTTTGCCTGATCTGTACTCAGATCTGTGACGCACAGTTGACGTGTTCAGTGAAAGCTGCATTTCGCCACTAACCAATGAAGGCTTTAAAAGCAGAATGCTTGGATGCCAGCAACAAAGCAAGCAAGACACAGAGTTCCACTGTGTCAGAAATTATTTTTTGACATTAGCTGTCCAAACACTTTTATTGGTCCGGAGCAGTCTTTTTTTTTTCCCCCGGGAAGTCCAAGTCCATAGTGACAGAGCTCCACATACACTCCTAGGGCAGCTCATACATCATGACGTCTGCTTGGAAGACCACAGTGCACTGATTGAGTGAGCCTCAATCATGTAGTCCTTCAAGTTCTTGATGACATCCAGGACAGTCAGAGTCTTCTGTGCACTGTGACTTTTCCACTACCTCCTCTCAGAAGAGCAGCACTCAGTGGAGGTGGAGGAAAGTAGAACAGCTTGTGCTGACAAGTACAAACATGGATGGCTGGCTAATCACTTACTTAAAGCAGGCCCACCATTCTGTGCCTGACTAGGTAAGAGTCTCTCCTGGCCAGTGTTAATGGAGAGCAAGTTGTTCTGCCAAATGCACTAGCCTGGTTGAGCCAAACTCCTCTGTTTCATGAAGCAAGCCCCTCCATTGCATGTGGAGAATTATCACCTTCAGGCAAAGTGTAGAGGTTTAAGAATGGACATACAAGTGAAACACGGGTACCAAAAATGGTGAAAACTTATGAGATCACCTTGTCCTTTCCTCACACCTAGTCAATACAGGATTGTTCCCTCACTGACTCCAGAACAATGCCACTTAACCTAGATGCAATCATGCTGCAGGAACTGCCAAACACAATGCATTGAAGACCAGAGAATGAGCTCATATGAGTTAATCCAATTCCTGCAATAAAACAATCCAGTGCTCTGGTCTCCATCCTGCAACCTTCTCCTGAGCCAACCCTTTTCCAAGCCAACTCTTGAGTTTGCTAAACACTCAAACACAAGCTGGAGCCACTGGTGGGCTGCTGAAATAACCTGGAGCTGGGAAAATGCAGCAAAACAATATGTTCTTTCTACTAAAACTGTTGCTTTGTTTAGATGGGATCCATAAACCTTGTTATTCACAAACATTCAGGGAGCAGAGCTTTATTTCCAAGAATGCTCATGGAAAGGAAATCCATTGTGTAGGCCAACATGAATAGACCCTTGGTGTGCAGTTTTTATGGGAAGCATCCAGGTGGCTAGTGAGAAAATAGCTTCTTATCAAGTAAAGTAATGCATTACAGCTACGGATGATTCCCAAGCATTGGAAGACATCTCCACCTGTGAGGCACACGTCACCCCAGGAGAAGTCCGAAACAATGCCAACCAGCAAACACACAGCAGGAACAGCCACCCCCTCCACCAAATCCACCATCAACCAAAGCATTTGCATTCACTGTTTGCAAGTCTTTGCAGAGCCACTAACACTAGACAGCAGAAAGGAGCATCCCATACATTCCTTGGACTGGTATCTTTCAGTGCCTTATACGTAACAGACCTTAAAGTGAAGGGTTAAAATTAATTGTAGAGTCCACTAAAACACTTTCCTGGAAATGTCCTGAGCAGCAAACCTATCTCCTCCTCCTTCTTAAAATCATGTAGCTGATAAAAAGCAGAAAGTCTTTTATCACTATTTTGTATGCATAATTAGGTTTAGTTTGCAGAGCTATGAGTCCTGAGTGCAAGTGCACATGCACACACACAAACACTCACACACACACAGAGACCTTGTTCATTTATGTGACTGGTACTCAGGAACACAATTCCTCAGCCAGTGTCTGGGTGGCAAACATGAAAATGCATTTTGATATTGTTGGTGCTGGAACACAACAGCATGCACAAAAATATGTCCACCAAGTGCAACACATTGTAAACAGGAGAATAAGTAAAATAAACAAATACATGTAATTTCATCTGGGTCACAAGTTGACTCAACGTGACATTTCCTTTTGTAGTGAAGAACATTGGAGAAAAGAGAGCTTATTTATACATACTGGAATATATTTGGCTAAGTTTTTTTCTAGCTCTCTTGGTTATTTTTGCAGTAAGCCTAAGTGTTTAGAGGCTTTTTCCCCCCTTTCAAGATCAAGATTTTCCTTCTACTTTATCTCACAGAATCATAACTCATAGTTCTGCATCCTTAAAAATTGCTGCTGTATGGCTGCAAGCAATGACCTTGCCATGTGATTTTGCCCCAAAATCAAGCAGGAGATTAGGCTGTAAAGCAGTATCTCTAACTTCAATACTATCAGCTGTTTAAAGGCATATGAAACGACATCCATTTCTCCCATGTTCGCTTTCTTCTCTGAGTGATGCTTTGCAGCTGTGTCTCTTCCAACAGCAACGCAGCCAGAACTCCCTGGGGAGCACATTTACACTGTTGTTCTTGAAGGGCTAAAGTGGGAACACGCGTCCTGTGTCCCTGGACACGCTCACACACACACAGCTCTGGGAAGCCCTGTGGGTGGTTTTCATGGAAGAGAAAATGCTGGCTAAAGTTCCTCTTGCTCTGCCTGCCTAGTACGGAGTGAATGCAGTCCTGGTCTCAGATGAGTCCCTCATGCTCCCTGAGCTGGGCATGGACCGAATGCACACATGGGGGCTGAGCTGGAGGTGACAGAGCAGAAGGGCAACAGCAACAGCTCAACTCCCTGTGCAGGTTTCCATTCAGAGCACTCAAAACACTGTGCACAAGGAATAGGAATCACAGGGAGGGAGAGGGAGGGGAAGAGGTTGGCCCAGTCACTGGGCAAGCCAGCTGGCTGCAGGGTGCATGTTTGGAGTGCCAGACCAGGCCAGAAGCATCACAGCATCCTACACAGTAACTCATTTACCATGAGCAGCAGAGTATGGAAAGCACGAATAACGTGAAATACAACAGAGCAAGCCAAGCCTTGCTCTGGGCTGAACACCCCTCTGCAGCCCTTTGGGAAGATGCCAATGCAAAGCCAAGGCTTTGAAATATCGTGTATGTCTGTGTTGAGGGAGTTGGGGAAATCCAGAAGGGGGCTTTTTAACAAGGAGATGAGGGAAGATGGCAAAAGCAAGCAAGTGCCCAGAGCTCCCTGTCCACACAGAGTGACGCTGCAGCTCTGAGCAAATGAGATTATAGTCATCAGCAGCTCATCAGCCCTGTGACAAGGGCAAGAGTAATCACCTCTGCTTAACAAACACAGGACCTGAGACAAGCCAAGTGCAGCTACACCAGTGATGGGAGCAGCACAGCAAGCCTCTGCCCTGGGTCTCTGGGGTTCACATTAAATGGGGCCAAGAATGGACAAGACCATCCATCTGAGCCAAGCAGCAGCAGTCATGGAGTAAAGAAGGAGACAGGAAGAGGATCTGCACTTCAAGGCTCTTGGCTGTGCATTACCAACTCAACTGTTGTCCACACAACTCCCTGCATCACCCCTGTGCTTCCCCTGGTGCCCCTGGCAAGGGTGTCCTCGGGCTCACAGCTCACTGTGCCTGCAAGGTTGGCAGGAAAGGCTGACCTAACCCTGCACCAAGCAGGCCCTCAGACCTATTGTCTCGAAATCAGGGTAATGATGGATGCCTAGGATGTTTCATCATTTCCCAGCACTGTTACAAGGCCCACATTTAAACCTCATCAGAAACATTTTGGTTTCCTTTCTGATTTTTACATGCTTGGAGTGCTGGCTATACCCCCTCCAGCCTTTGTTCTCATGTTATTAAAAAGTGTTCCATTTTTCAGAAAATGAGTAGTGCTGTAGAACAAACCTATGAACCTCTTCAAGCAGTCTGAACCTCTTGCATTAGCTACAAGAGCTCAGTGAGGTGTTTGTCACTTGGGACATGTCCTTCACAACCTCCCTATCCCTCTCCCCCATCCATCCTCTATCACTCCCTTCTCAGCTTTTTCCCACACTTGCCATGAGGTCTAACAAAGGGGTAAGTCAGCAGTGGAAAACAGGGCAGTGAGCTTTTAAATGCATTTGACAAAGAGGTTAAGACAAGGAGGTTAAAAGGCTGGGACCCTTGGACTGAGCTTTGATAGAGACCTGGGCCCATGGATGTAGGGAAGCCCAAGGTGAGGCTGGTTGGGGCCAGCTCCAGTTTTTCAGTGCCTTCGAGGCCTGGCACAGCCGCTGGTTGGATCCTTCTGTCTCTGTTCCTAGAATGGCATTTCCTACAGACAGAGGTGGCATGTCTTCCTTGTACAAGGACAGCACGTGTCTGTGTGCACAGGCACAGCATGATTTTGATATTTGCCCATCTTGATTTTCCATCATTCCCTTCTGTTAATGTTTTTTCCCACATTTGTGCAGAAATTAATACCCAAGGATTCCAGGCTTGACTTGGGCTTTTATTGCCACAGTAAGAGCTTATAGAAATAATGGTAGCTACACCACCATCATTTGGAAAAGAGATTATGTGCAACAACTTGCATGTTTCAGTGGCTAACGTAATAATGTGACAATTACAGCTCTCTGTTGGGTCTGGTCCAGCTGTTTGTCCAAGAGGTCTCTAGGTGCAGCTGTTCTCACCACCAGACCCAGATCCTTTCAGTTACTATTGAAATTGTGCCATAAACCTACTGATGGATTTTGTTTTTCTTCCTTGAAAGCACCTGCTTGAGATGCATGGCTGGTTTTGTTATTAGATAGTGAGAAAAGGCAAAAGTTGAATTCTGCTTTCAGGCATTTCATGGAGTAAGGTGAGCTCTCATGTTGCAAGGGGTTGTACCTCTCTTGCAAGCTCTACTAATAAATTCACCTGTGTCTGCTCCCCAAACTTGCCCTCTACTTACAGAACACTTGAAATGGTCAGTAAGAATTGGCCTCCTTCTTGCATGTAGACTGGCCTGACAAAATGCAGATCACTGCAGAAGTGAGGATAATGCAAATACCTATTGCGGCTTTAGCAAATAACTCACATGAACTAGAGAGGGAATGACGCTGTTCAAGATTACAACGACACGGACTCCGACTCAGAAGGCTGACAATGACTCCTTTATTTTTAGTTATTTCTTCCCTTTTATGCTATTCTACAAAGAACAACCCAATGGGTGGAAAAAAGATAAACTTCTTCACCTACATTGGTCAAGTCAGCGGGACATCAAGAAGAAGTCCCTCCTAGGGAAAGGAATGTAAACATAGGTTACAGTTAGGGAAACATGTCTCTTGTTGACAGAACAGTCTCTGGGAAAGAGTTTCAGAGAAACCAAAACATCACAGGCATGAACCAGGGCTACAAGGGAGAGGATATCCACTCCAGAAGATGGGATTTTCTCAATTTCTCTGTGATTTTGATCCATAGTATGAGCTTAAGATATTATTTGCACCAGTCGCTGAAAATGCGTGAAGCAGTTAAAACTCAGTGACTCCTACAGGGACAGGACGGGTGCAGTTTGGGAAGGACAATGCTGTTATTCAGCTGGAAAAGATCCACACGATCCCAATGCCATCGTTGGCATGCAGGGGCAGCAGAGCCTCCCCTTTGGAGCAGGAGGAAACGATTTGCAGTCCCTGGAGGAGGCAACTCACTGGGGTCAGGCAGCATGTGCAGGCCTGTAATGCTGGATGTCCCTTGCACCAAGAAAAATATCTTGGCCATACTTCCTCCAAGCCTTTGGTAGGCAGGACAGCCCCAGTGGTTTCCTCTGGACCAGTGAGCAAGTGGACAAACAGGGACGTGTGTCGTGCTGCCTGCACACCTACACCCACCTGCTGGTTCAGACATCTGTGTCCTTTCACCAAGCAGTGGCCGCTGCACTTCAGCTTCCCTGGGGCTGGCAGACCCCCCTGCAAGTCCTGGCTGCTCACAGCCCTTGCAGCCAGCCTGGCATGAGGCTGGGGGAGTTGTGGATTTGTGGCTGGGAAGGACATCCTTATGGGGCTCCTCTGGCACCCACTCACCTGTGGTGCACACAATGTCTAGGGGTTTTACCCACAATATACAATTAAGATTTTTTTTTTTTCTTTCCTTATCCTATCCTCTTCTTAGTTTTGGCTTTCTCCAAAAAAGCTTAACAGCCTGATTTCCTCTTGCCTTGCTCACATCTGCATTGATGCAAAATAGACCACCAGCCTGAAGGCACAGAAGTGTTGCTGCTTTTGCAAAGCACGGAATAGGAACGTTAGATGCAAAGGAGAAGGGATTAGGGCAGCTGGAGTCCTCATTCCCAAAAATGAGCCTTGATGGCTTTACCTCGGCTGCCCTTTTGCAGACCTGCACCCCATTCACAAGCCATTGCCCTTATTCTATTTTAAAAAGAACTGAGATCACATCAAACAATCCCCCTTACATTGGGGCTGGATGGACCTGCCTTCTTTAAACGAATTCATTTAGAATAAGCTTCAAAACCATCAAATAAAGTCCGCCCTTCTTGCAAATGTGTTTGTCGTTGTTGGCGGACATCGATGTGCTGTGAAGAAAACTGTCATGTGTCTTGACTTCAGGAAAGCATGAGAAAACACTTGCAGCCTTCCCTGAGATAAGAGGCCACAAACAAATCAGAAACAACAAGCGAAAACTCAATTCAAGGTTTACTCCAGGATGGACGTCTTGCTACGATAAATTAAGGTGTTTTTCATTATTAAAAATAAACAAAGCAATGAAAGTGAACCATGTCACCATTCATATGCTTAAAAAACATCTTTAATCTGCTTGGGAAAATCTTTTTTTCCCCCTAACAGGAAAAAATATTAGTTGTCCAGATAACAAGCAAAACAAAATCAACCAAAGGGCATCAAGAGACTTCCTGAAATTGAAAAAACAATGTTTTGTGTAACAAGTAAAAACAAAACAAAACAAAACAAAAAAACAAAAACAAAACAACCACATACAGCAAGCAGAATGATTCCTCCAGCTTCTTCAGGTCGTCAGTAGTTTCAGGAACATGAGGAAGAGCTACACAAGCAGTCAAAAGTTTTATTTAACCTTGCAGCATTTTACAGCTGTCCTAAGCCTCTTCCCTTCTCCCTTTCCTCTCCCCAACCCCCCCGGAAACCATTTGTCTTTCTAGTGCCTTATTTTTAACAGCTCAGCTCGGCCCCAAAGGGACATGTGTAAAAACAACGAAAGAACTTAATCCGGCAGCTTTGGGGTTCCCAGGACTGAAATAGCAAGCCTGATGCAAATCAGGATAGAAGCTGCTTTGGAAGAGGGAGCCCTACCTCCTCCTCTTGAGGGAGAGAGGGGTGGAAGGAGGCAGAGCCAAGATGATGGGCAGCCCAGACACTCATCCACCGTGAGACTGGGAGATGTGGGCAGTGCTGGGCTGGGTTAGCAGGGATGCTCGGGACCCCATTCATCCTGCAGTAAATCAGCCCCTGGAGATGCACGGGGAAGTTTGCACAATGTCTGCCCAAACTCTGCCTGGATCCCTGCCAGGGCTGGGAAACTTTCATTCTCATGAGTTCACAAATTTCACCTACAAGAGTCTGATTTAAACAATACAGGAGGACAGTGTGGCATTCCTTTCCACATCCCTCTCAGCCACTGCACTGTGAAACCACAGGAAATCATTAGCTGTGCCTGCTAAGAACTTCTGGATCAAACAAATTATTCACATTTGATGAATTCAGAGATTTTTTTTTTCTTTGTTTAAATATATTTATGATTTTCACAAGTTTGTTTGTGATGCTGGTTTATGCAATTTCTAATGTTTGGCTGTGTAGTTTAAGTGTGGCAATACGGGGTTCAAAGGCCTTGCATGGTGCAGTTACCATGGTTTTAAGTGGCAATGTTGCTTGCAATCAGGTAATTAAGCCATGAATGTATATCTGCTCCCTAATAAATACACAGACTGGCAGGTCCAACCCTCACACATTTAGGAGTTGGTTTCAAATATGGCCTCTGAAAAGCTGAAAGACCTTTCCTGTGAACATTTACAGCAGAAGTCAGTCCATTGAATGTTTGCAAAGAGTAATCCCTAGACAGGTGTACCAGCAGCCAAAGCAAATTGGTTTAGAAATGTCAACATATATTCATGGATTATTTGCCCAGCTTAAGCATTTATAGTAAATGTCAATAGATCTGGCAATAAGGTTCAACCTGCCAGTAAGGAAACCCTTAGCTTTGCAGCAAACACATGTACCACAACAGGAAAACAACACAAGCCTGCTGACAGAAGGAAACCCACTGAGGAAGGTGATGGGAGGGAAAAGCTCCATCAAATGTTCATCCACCTTTTCTGGGGCTACTCCACCAAGGCAAGGTTAGCAATCTGTGGTGCTTTCAGCATATCCGATCTTCCTTGCCAGCACAAGGTCGCTTTGTTCAGCAGGGTGGTTTCCAGCAGCCCAGAGCTGTCCTCCAAGGCAGCCACCAGCTGCAGGGTGAAAGGGGCACCTTTTCCATATGAGTGTGCAGCCTGTAAGCGTCTAGGAATGCTCACCTGCACCCTTTGGCAAGGTGACACTCCCACACCTTTCCTCCTCCACCAGACATGGCACTTGCCAGTGTCCCACCAAGGGACTGATTTACCACATCAGTCTGCTGGCCAGGAGCAAAAAACCCCTTAATGGATAAGTCAAGCAACATATGGCATGTTTGTGCTGCATACAGTGCTTCCACTCATGCAAACAGGAGAAGTCAGCCTCACCTCCTTTTACAAAAAAATCTATCTTCAGGACAGAAAAGCATTTGATTTTAAAAGCTGTTTGCCACAAAGCTCCCTCCCAGGGCAGCTCTGGGCTGGCTGTGCACCACTGCATTGACTGCTGACCTTGCCCTCCCTGTGCAGCCTGTCCAGGGCAGGCAGCAGCCCAAAAGAGAGAGCTTGTGTGTGAAAAATGCTCACTGCTGACAGCAGAGCAGCAAGCTGCAGGGAGTTCCTTTGGTAACTGCAGAAGTTCAGCCATGTCTGCCCCTATCTGCTAGAAGCCTTTTCATGAAGAAATAAGAGATTTAAGGAGTCATCATTAATAACAAACAATAGAACTTTTTTCTTTTTTTTTCTTTTTTTTTCTTTTTTTTTTTATTTGATGGGTTTTCTAGACCTGTGACAGATCCTGCCCTTGGGCACTGCTCCAGAAGCACAGAGTTGCCATGCTCCCACTGCCCCTGTGGGCAGTGGGCTGAAGGCTGCTCCTAAGTATACTTGAACACCCAGCAGACACTTCCTTCTTTGTCCATCTCAGTTTTGTTGCAGGAGAAAAAATATGCCAGAGATCACAAACCTCTGCAGCAGCCACTGTCCCTCCTGCAGTGCCACTCTTGGCATAAACCACCCCAGTGCCAACTGTAGCTCTTCCCTGGCTCAGGCCAGCCACAGGAAGGCTGATTTTTAATCTTACTGACACCTTGTTTACCCCAGAGAACCTGCTTTGATTGCAGCTGGCTTCCAGCTTCCCTTTGCCAGACTTGCCTCGCACCATGCCCGACCCTTGCAGACACTGGGGGAAGCATTAACCTCTCCACAAGCCACAGCCACTACTGCCCAAAGGAACAGGCCACCACAGAGCCATGAAATACCCCTCCAGCAAGGGGATAAACTGCACAGCTCTGCTGCCTCCATTTGCTCAGCATTCCTGATCAAGGGCTTCTTCCTGCAAAGTCACCAGGCCCATCTTGAGCCAAAGTGCACTCACTCAGCTGCACCATATCCTGACAGGATGTCAGCAGTAAACAGTAGGTAAATACTCATGCTTTATCATTGGTTAGTATTTGTTGTTTTTAGAGAGCTGGACTAAAATTCCCACTGAAAAAAAAGTGTGTACAACAAAAGTAGCTTCTATTTTCTGCCCACAGGAGAACCATGTGAAGAGAGCCATTTCCGTCATCATTATTCCCCCCACAAAAAATTTCATGATGTTTGTATTGAATTTTTAGATCTTTTGCATCTATCTACTTAATTGTTGGGGAATTATTTTATTTATTAACAAACTTATATTATGGATCAATAAAGAACTATCCAGTCCCCACAATTGTTTGCCCTTTGCAATGTGGACCTTCTTGGATCAGTGAAAGCCCTGCAATCATCCATCAGGTGCAGAGCAGGCACTTCTCAAGCACGATTATTCTCACACCATTCAAAATTGGTTTTGGCAAATAATTGTGGGTGGAAGTGAGCACTCTACAAAAAGCACACTCCTTCAAAAATTAAGGAGTGAGTATAGCAAGCAAAGCCTTATTCTGGCATGACTAAAACATAAGCAGCTATTTGCTGGAAATCACTGGCAGCATTTTCTCAGCAAAGGTTATTGTGAGAAGATATAATTGATATTAATGTCTAGGGTTATCTCATCTGATTGTATCAGCAAAATATGGGATCACTTGGTAATTACTTTTAACATGATTTTCGCAGGAGAGCAGTCGACGCTGGAGAACAGAGTTGTCTTTTTAAACACAGCAAAATACTGCCTAATTATGAATTAAACCCCAGGCTGAGCCAAGTTAGCAGCCTCTGGATTGATTTTGAGCTAGCAGCACTTTCCCATTAAACTTTGGATGATTCTCATAGTCATTTTTCCATGGAAGTAACACTTTTCTGAAAAAAAAAATAATGTTGTTAGCCTGCAGAACATTGAAATGATACAATAGCTGCTTGCTTGGAGCTCACTCGCCACCTGCTTTTCCTTGTTTTGTTTTCTAGCCTCTAATTTCTGAGCAGAGTCAATTCCTAATGAGGCAGTTTGATTTCCTGTTTTTCATACTTCTTGAGCTGCTTAAAGAGCCTGTCCAACATAAAAGGAACCCTTTTCTAAACAGATTTTAAATTAATTATAATAACCTTGGTGGTTGTTGTTGTTGTTGCTCTGCATGTGTGCATATGTATGTGTGTGAGTGAGCGCATCTGAGTTTTCCATGGCTGTGTTTCTCATTTAACATTTCCACACGAAACAACCTTTTTTTTTTTCCCCTCCTGTTTCCCTCTTCCCCCCTCCCCCCCAACAATGCAAACTGGAAACTCTTGTCCAGGAAATTGTAGCCACAGAAACACTGTGTCTGGGGCTGAGGAGGAAAAGGTGGTGATGTCATGAATAATTGGGCTGTGAGAAAAAACGGAGCATGAATAAGGAGGGAAATATTCTGACGTCTGTCTTTAAAGCTGGAAGATAAACACTTGTTGTGAATGGTACATGCTGCCTTCCAAAGGGGCTGGTAGGAAGAAGAGCAGTACTAAATGACTGCTCAGAAATATATGAATGATGCTAATGAGGTCTCTCAGCCCTCTCCTTGCCCTACCAAACACGTGTGACGCCTCTCAGTTTGTGTCTCAGCGCTTCCCTGGTGGATAGCAGCGGCATTGGAGCGCTGCTGCGTTCCTGGGATTTACAGCAGTCCTAGTCCTCCTCCTGCCTCTGCTCCCTGCTCACTCTGTCCCTGCCTGCTCCCTGGGACCCTGTGAGAGGCTGCTGCAGGCTGGGGCTGCACAGGCTGCGGGTGTGGGGTGGCCATGAGCTCTGACCTTGCCCAGGAGGTTCCGCTGGACACTGCTCCCTTCTGGCTGGCCACACGAATCTTGCAGCTGTATTGGTGCAAGGATAGTACAAAACTCTGCCAGGCAGAGCCTCCTGGCGCTGAAAAACCCCTGTCATCATCCACCTGGCATCTTCTCAGCACTTCAACACCCCTTGCCCCAGTCCCAGGGTTTGTGAAGCCACAGGTTCCAATAGGAACATAAGGACTTTGCTACAGTGCCAGTTCCCCCATCACCTTGCTCCTTCCATTCTCTAGCCAAGAGCCTTCCCAGAGAAATTCCCTATAGGGAGCTTTATCTGGAGCAGAGCCTGCCACCATGCCTTGGTGACAGGCCACAGGCTCTGCAGTGTTGCAAAGGTGGCTGAGGACTGTTGTGTGTTTGAACAACAGCCACAACAACAGCCACAGAACTGTTGTGCTGGGCCGCTTGACAAGTGCCCAGGAGAAAGGCAGAATGTCCCAGAATGTCTGGAGAAGAAAGCAATGGATTTGCACCAGTCAGCCCCGGGGCCTACTACATTTGTGAATGAATGAAGTTTCTCTGTGAAAACTGCATATGAAGCTCCTTGAAGAATACACAACCTGCTGCTAGAAATGTAATGAAAGGCAGTCCACACTACAGCTCTAAAAATTCGAGGGAGCCTTGGCTGGGGAGGGCTGCATTCCAGCCCCACCCAAATCATAAAGCTGAGAAAACTTCAATGGGCTCTAGCTTCTGGATTATTATTATTATTATTATGACAGGGTTTTCCTCTCAGGATTCAGACTCTCTGTAAATGGTGGGAAAAAGGGTTTTATACAACCTCCAGTCTCCACATGACAAAGTGACTGCCTATTCCTACAGTCATCTGAACAGAATAGACGGAATAAGCTATTGTCTGTGCTCAGAAGTCAGCGACTGCACCGGCACTTGATTGGTCCAGGATGTAGAGGAACAAAAAGGTCATTGAATAAAAGAAGAACAATACTTTTCATGAAACAAACGAGCTTTTGCTAATTTATAACATGTTTGGATTGGGTATCATATACATCAAAATGATGTAATTAGTAAATGTCATTTTCTGGAGAGAGAGAGTTCAGCAAACCCTTAATGATGGGAATTTCCTGCCCTGGACTGGAGTCTCTGGACTACCAGGGCATCATAAAGATGCTGTATTTCACTAATAATTAGAATGGGCACAAAGTGGGACCTAGATGTATGACAAGGGGAAAAAGGAAAAAGTTCACCTACTGTGAAGGTTAGTTGCACTGCAGGGTTAATGATAGAAACACAATGGGCTGAAGGGTGATTAAAAACTGTCTTGCACATTTCTCACTCAGTGTTTGAAACCTGGAATTTGAATTGTTCCTACCTCCAAATACCCACATCCCTCAAATGTGTTGCTACTCGGGTGATGGAGTTTCTGCAGCAGGCACAACCATGGGCTCAACTCCCAAAGCACCTCAGTCAGAGCAAGACAGAAGCTCTGCAGTTTGTACAGCACTCTGCTGAACACATTAAATTGCAAGGGTGATTTTCAATGGGACCTCCATATGTTCAACCCCAGCTTCAGAAGTTTTGAGTGTGTTGCTCCCCTGCATAGTCACATACGCTTGAAGTCACATTCACAGTGCAAGGCAGGATCACACCTGGGGTTACACTTTCCAGATCTGACAGAAAAACCACTGTCAAGACGCCCTTCACTCGGAAGGGAGTCAAGAGAACTGGAGACCTTGTGTAGGAAGCATTTCTCAAACAGTGCCATTCCAGGTTGTGTCAGATGAAAAATTCATTCCATTAGCAAAGCCAGACCCACTGCAAGACATGAGGAACATGCATAACCTACTTGTTAAGGAAAAAAAGTATTTTACCCTTTTTTTGCAAGTCAGGCTTGACAGTAAGCTGAGGGTAGACTTGTCCAAGCCCATCTTAAAGAGCAGCTGGCTGCAGCAGTGAAAACCAACAGGTCTAAACTCTTTAGATATGTCTGCCATCTTCAAATACATCAGAAGTGCCTTGAATCTTTTCCTCCAGATCCTGAAGCCAGTCCTAGCTGAATGTTGATATAAAGACAGAAAAACACTGTTTCTGTTTGCAACATAGAATCATGGGATAGTTTGAGTTGCAAGGGACCTTTTAAGGTCATGTAATCCAACGCCCTTGCAATGAGCAAGGACATCTTCAACCAGATCAGGTTATAAGGGATAAAGAGACAGCAGATAGTGAGGGGACTATCAGACTCAAAGAGTCTACCAAAAAGTCTATGCTCTGACCTAGTTGCTTAGACCCAGGAGATGACAGAGAATCCACTGATTGGTTTTCATTTCATATGTTGCTGACTCTTTGCCTCCAGAAGTTTTGCACCAGTTTTTGGACCCAAAGCTCCTGCTGTAGCATGAAAATCCCCAGGATGTTTCAAGAACAGTGAGGCACAGTCTGTTCTTCAGGGCACACAGAAGTTCAGCTGCTCTCTAAAAGCAAAAGCCCTCTCCAAAAGGGCAGGGCACTGAATTGAGTTCCCACCTAGAAAATTTTTTCTCTCTGGTGGAAAAACCCAATAGGCAAGTTTATGAACAGAAATCTCCTCTGGCAGTGGCCTCAGTCTTCTCTGAGATATGCAATAAATATGTTACATTAGTTCATATTTCCTTCTTTGCAGGAATTGCTCAGGCACAAATGAAACAACTACATGATTTAGAAAAACTTCCTTAATAATTTGTACTGCAACTTTATTCTTCACAGCCAATTAAATGTATGTGGGAACTAAATCAAAGACTCAAAGGTCCAGTAAACACTAATCACAGAACCTCTTCTGCCTGTAATGGGCACGTTTGAGCAGGAAATATTTAACTGTTAAGGGATTTTTGACTCTCTATTAGCAAAGGAAGGACGCCTCTAAATGTGACATTCTTGTCCCCAGGAAATACCCTTACATTCTCTGCAAGTTCAGAAAGGAAAACACTCCATGGCAAATAATTTACTTCACACCCTTTTCTTTCCTTTTCTTTAATTTGTTTTTTTTTCAAAAATTCCTTCTGCTGCCAATTTTTCTATCTTTTATGAAGATTAACCCAACAAGTCCCACATTTGTGAGCCTCTCCAGTGGAAATCTGCCAAATTAATAACCTTGAGTCAACAAAACCATGTTCTGGAAGGCCCTGGCTGAGCCAGCTGCAATTCTGTGACTATGGAGGGGAGGAAAAAAGGGGGGGAAAAAAGGAAAAAAAAAAAAAAAAAAGGAAAAAAAAAAAAAATTTTAAAAACTGAGTGTGAATTTTCTCCTTGGAGAGAGAGCTAAAAAGCAGAAAAGGTTACCACAGTGGATCTGCTGATCCACTGCACAGAGTCACCATTTCTGTGCTCCCAGCCAAACAACATCAGCACCACCCTCTGTATAGCTGAGAGAGGTACCTGCTGGCAGGTGAGGTAGCACTTCATCATAACAGGAACAAGGATGCAGTCCTTCCTGCACAGTCCAGCAAATACTAGGGTATGACACACCACAAAAGCA
Source organism: Hylia prasina (assembly GCA_013397195.1). Classification (NCBI taxonomy): domain Eukaryota; kingdom Metazoa; phylum Chordata; class Aves; order Passeriformes; family Sylviidae; genus Hylia; species Hylia prasina. The sequence goes on from VYXD01004543.1 coordinate 715,851, forward strand.
GGTACAGGTGTTGACTCACAGGCAATCCACCTTTTTTCAGCAAACTTCTTATTTCCCATAAATGAGTGCATACAGCCCACTTTCAGTTCCCCTAAGTTGCACTGCCGTTAAACTCTGCTTTGTGTTCATCAGATGATAACATGTTTGGATTGGGTATCATATACAACAAATAATCACTTTGTCTTCATCACACACTACAGCTTCAGCTATTACTAAAATAGCTGTATCAAGACAAAACTGAGATTCAAAGAAACCACGCTAATGGGCTGAGTGACAGGGCTTGTAGGTGAAAGTGAACTTGCTGTAAACATTAACAGCCCATGACTCTGTGTGTGGGTGGCAATGCACCAAAGAAATGGGCAGTTCTTGCTTATTCTAGTGGTTTCCTATACTTTTGATTTCTGGCTGGACAGAAGAAATAAAGATATAATTTCAGTTAAGCATTCATTTTTCTCTCTACGTGGAAAATACACCACTGAGCTAACCAGACTCTTCCCACTGTATCAGTCCAAGGTCATATATATTGCCAGTAACTGCATTGTTCAAACTTTGCCTTCAGATTTCACAGAGTGTGTTCTCACAGATCCCTCACTCCACTGCTGGCAGATGTGGATGGAGCTGCCACTCCATCTCCTCAAATACTTTGCAGTTCTTTCATGTCCCTTTCCTGTGGATAGAAAGACCAGAGCCCTGTGCAGAGCACCAGAGATGACAATATTGCAGGTCTGAAATACAAGCGTTTTATCCCCAAGTCCTGTCCAAAAATCTTTTGAGATTCTACCTAGGTGTTCCCAAAGGAAGGTGTGAAAATGACAGCAAGCATGAGACAGTTTGGTCTATTGAGAGGTTCACAGATTCAGTGGGCAGAAGTGATCAGCTGCCACATAACATGGGGCTATCAAATGTCACCTGGGATTCAGGCCCTGCCTGTGCACAGAGCAAGGAAAGGATACCATGCAGCATACAGTAATGTCCTGGAAAAGCAGTGAGTTTTCAGCCTGGATATGTACATGGTGCTGATGTGGTAGGGTTCTCTGCATCCTTCTGGAATGAGGGTCCATCAAAACAGACAGATAGCCAAGGTTAGGTGTTACCAGCAAGCTCACTACCAAATTCCACAGAAATCATCACATATCTATAAACCTCTGGCAATTTATTTAAGTAACTCCTGGTTTGGGGAGAGAGAAAATATACATTAACAATAGGTCTAGTAAGAAATCTCACTTGAGCACTAGCATGCATATTCCTGCACCTCCACACACCCAATTTCCAGGGAAATGGCCAGGGCAAAACAGTCATTGCTCCCACAGTTTTCATACTTTGGTTTACTCTGATTTATGAGTTGATTTACTGATAAAGAGCTGGCATAAATTATCAGCTGTTATCTCCACAGAAATAGCTTCCTTTGCTAGACTAGCTTTCAGCACTTATTCACAGCCACTGGAGACCTGGGTCTCTCAAAAAAACACTCTCTCTGATCAATGCAAAGCATTGATCCTGATTTGCATGTTTGAATTAGGCTTACAGCCTGCTTGGTGCTGCTCTGCTCCCTATTGCCCAAATGCTCTCCCTCTGCAGATATCCCAGCAGGCAATGGCAATCCAGCACCCCAAACAGAGTAAGATCTCACCTGGACAGAGGAGAGGAAAGCAATAGTATCTAAATCCTGATGGACAACCCTGCCCTGAGCCCAGCTAAGGGAATTCTTCCCATTCCTGTGGCACTGTATTAGGACAGGATAGAGACAACAACTCTGGAGAGTCAGGTGCTTTTGGACCATCCCTACACAACTTACCATGTATAGCCACAAACCTCGCACTTCACATCTCAAGGACTTGAAATTACAAAGGACTCAGAGACAGAAATTACTCCTGTGACTTATTAACCTTTAGGTCAAAGCAGTGTAAATCAACTTCCATCTGTTAGCAATGGAGAGCTCCACATTTCATCCAACTCTGGGACTTTTTAGACTACAATGACGGAAGTTAACCATTGCTGAAAAACAGCAGATCAGCAATCTTGGCAAAATCACCAGCAGGACCTGCTGGCTCAGGGACTTGTGGCGTCTCTTCGAGTCACCACCCAACATGTCAGTGGCCAAAAGACACTGCCACCCTTACACACTACCTGTCTTACATACAGTGAATTTGATGGTTTCTGCCTTACTGCCCATGGGTACCAATCCACAAGCAAAGCATGCAAGCAACTTTTCTGATGGGTGTAATACAAACTTTCTAATGCTGCTGGCTACCCCTCCATGTTGCCATGAAAGGAACACTAGATTATGTGATGGTTTTGGCTGGGATGGACTTTGTCTTCATCACAGTGGGGGACTGTGTTTGGGATTTGTGCTGAAAACAGCATTGATACCATGGGAATGTTTTTGTTACTGCACAGAAGTTACTTACACTGTGCCAAGACCCACTGCTGCCTCTTGCCCCACCCCACCAGCACGTGGGCTAGGGGTGCACAAGGTTTTGGAGCAGAGATGGCTGGGACAAGTGACCCCAAAGGGGTCACTAAATATGGAATATCACTAAAGGGATATTCCATACCTTATGGCATCATGTTCAGCATATAGCGTAGAGGAGGAAGAGGGGGAAAAGAAGGGAAGAGGATATTTGAAATTATGGATTTTTTCTTCCTAAGTCACTGTCATGTGTAATTGAGCCTTGCTTTCCTGTAAATGGCTGAAGACCTCCCTGCCCATGGGATGTAGTGAATGAATTCCTTGTTTTGCTTTGCTAACACCTGAAGTTTTTGTTTTGCCTGGTAAATTTTCTTTATATCATCCCATTAGTTTTCTCACATCTGCCTTTCTGATTCTCTCCACCATCCCACCACGAGGGAGTGAATGAGAGGCTGGAGTTAAACCACAGCAGATGAGTGACACAGAATATCTTGCACTTCATCTGCCAGTGCTGTAGTGGAACCATTAGCAAGGGAGAGTATCAGCCTATAAAGTTGCCTGTCAAAACTCTCCCAGCTGCACCGAATTCAAGAAAAATTAGTTTGGGGCATCCCGAACCTGGTCTGAACCATGACCCACTGACACAGAATTTGGTGGCTGCTTTCATTGCTTTAACAGTGTCTGATAGGATTATGGGCAGCACATTTCCAGGCTAGCTAAGCTCTACACAAAGCACTTCAATAAATATGGCAGTACTAACTCTGTTGTTAGACGTGCTTTGGTGCCCACAGCGATACAAAGCTTTGACTCTCCAGCAGATTCCTAAGCAACAAAACTTGCCAATCTCAGTTATTTTAGGAGTCAACTGAAAACACTTTGGTGTTAATACACCACAAAACTCAACCATATTGTGAGCATTGCTATGTTTTGCTATGAAAGGTTTCTTAAGTATTGTACTTGCTTTTTAAGTATTGTACTTGTACAGCAGCTTTTATTGGCACTTCCTCATCCAGGCTGCAGCCACTCCAACTGTGGGGATTTTTGTGAATTTTCTAATAACCCTTGCTGGCTGCCTCTGAATGACTGTGCAGATAAAAGTAATATGAATGAAAATAATGTGAACAGCAATTTTAGAATTGAGGTTGATTTCATCAACCAATTTGCCAATCTGGTAAATAAGAAGAGAAAGAGTCAGAACCTGTTCTGAGAACTAATGCCAACCAATGCACAGCAAAGGCACTCAGTTCTTAATTGTCTTTTTTCCCAAATGGTTGCCTTCAGAAGAGCAGATACACCCACATCTGGGATATCATGGTTTTGTGGCTAAAGAAGACTTCCTGGGCACCTCTTTAAATCCAGTCCCCCGCCCTCTGTCCCACCTCCTTCTCCACCCCACACAAAGGAATTACCTCCATACTTTTTCACCTGTTACTCTTTTCTTGTGTCCTTTTTCATCTCTCCTTCATTTTTTATGCTGAGATCTTAGCAAGCAACATCACCTTCAGCATCTACCGAGTGCTTATTCTCCATCCAAAATATCGCACAGTCTCTGGCCTCAGCTGCAATCTCCAAGCAAAATTGTACCAGCAATAGACCAAGGATAAGTGTCTTTCCTGTCACACAGCTTTTCTCTCTCTATTTCACCACTCCTATCCTGCTGTAGTGCTGGCTAGCAACAAAGCTCAGGTCAGTGCATATCACATGGAACACCTGCCTTCCTCTTAGGAAGAACTTCCTGGCTGGGCTGCCCTGCCTCAGGTAAGAATAGTGATCTTACTCTTCAGTAAGAGCCTCATGAGAACCACAGGAATACATTGGCAGGTGAATATTTTCCTATTTTTAACCATATTCTCACTGTCTCTAGCAAGAAGAGATACTTTGAAACAGGTTCTTCACAGAGGGTATTTTGTGGGATTATACGGCTCCTGTGCCACCTGCCCTTGGTGTACCAGGGAGTGGGCTCCTCCCAGGCAAGGAGAGCAGGTAGGAGAGAGCAAGCAGAATTGGGACTACCAGTTGTATTCCTGACAGAATTTTACCTTCAGCATATTCTGTCATTCTAAGAGCTTCCCTGTTAAACCTCCACTGGTGCCAGTCACTGCTGGAGAGCCAGTGTAAAGCAAGTTGTCCCCTGTCATATAGACTTGGTCTGAGAAAAAACAGATATCATGGTGGTTAAAATTCAAGGCAATAGGACATAGACTACCCTCCTGTTGCAACTCCTTCTACCCTTTCTGAGGGAAGAAGAAACGGGAAATTATGAGGGGAAAGGCTCATAAAGGCCTTGCAAAAATTCAAATAAAAAAGCTACAGCTAGGAATACTTTGAGGCCACAATTAGTCCTTGCAAATGAATGCTTACTGTTTTCATCAAATTGAAGAGCTAGCAGAAATTAATCAGCTGTGAATTGTTTCTAAAATGAGGCAAAAAGCAGCACTCATCCACAGGGGGTCTGAAGCAAGAATGAAATGAAACACAATATGAAAATGTGGCCAAAGCTCTTAAATGGGGAAACAAGCAGGCACCAAAATAAGCATGTAAAGTGTCTTTACTGGTCAATTCATCATGAACAGAATAAGATGTTTCCCAGCACAAGAGTTAAAGAATCCTAGTTTGGTGACACTATCCAACAACTTGAGCTGCCCCCATGTATGATTTGAGACTGAAGGCTAAAGCCTCTGCTAGATGCTCGATAATAAACACACTGGACATCTAAATTGTTATATATCTTGGCACTTGACCAGCAAAGCATCCATGTAAAACCGTATGCCAGTAAATCTGCCTTCTGCTTTTAAGCTGATTATTCAAGGGTTAACTATGAGATCCCCTAATGAAGTAATAAAACCCAGACATATTTTAAAAGCTATTGATTCATCACACTATCTGTTTTGGAGCATTCTTAATGTATAAAAAATAAAATGGAAATGCTCTGTAACCTACAAAGAGTTCATTAATTGTGGTACATGTTATTTGAAAGATTCTTTGCTCTACCTTTACTGCAACACTCCAGATTTTATTAGGAATGGGCCTAAAACAGAATCCTGCCTAAGACTCCCCTGCCCCCAAAGTTGAAAGGGTGCTCAAAATCTAATCCACAGTGCACAACCTGATTTTACCAATTAATCCATTCAGCACCATGATTGTGGTAGAGATCCCTGGCTTAATCCAGGTATCCCAGCTTGCACCCTTTCTGGGTTGTAGCAATGCCTTTTACTCAGGCATCTTGCTGTGGCATAAGGCAGGTTTCAATGGAAATAGTGCCAAAATGCAAGCAATCTATGAGATTGTATTTATTTACACTTTATATCTAGTTCTGCAAGTTTTGTCATAAGAATTGTGCTCCTGACAGAAATAAAACACTCCTGATCCTAATCTCAGCTAGACATTCCAAGCACTGGCCAGTGGCTGATGCTCAGATTCCACCTGAGCTGTTGTCCATCAAGGTAAACCACATCATCCCTGCTCTACTCAGGCACTAAGGAAGGGATCATCCTTCCTTCCTAAGGGATTAGCTTTCTAAAAGTAAGGGGTCTCACCTGATCAAGTCCTGTAGGGTGCTCTGGAGTCAACGGAGAGGGAAGGGTTTCTGCAGATGGTGATTCCTCTTGTCTAGCTCAGAATCCCCTCCCAGAATGAGTGATATGGTCCCACCTCTTGGTGTTGACTCAAGAGGAAAAGTAGGTAATAAATGTAGCCTGTGTACTATTGGAAAGCTGGTAAAGAGGTTCTGAGGAGCAGGGTTTGCACACAGCATTTGTGTGTGCATGTGCGAGAAGAACCACACAGGAGGGGCCCTTGCCTCACCCGAGGCTTTTAAAGAGGACAGTATGTCAGCCTTACCCAAATGTTTAATTGCTCCTTCAGGACAGCTTCAGGACAGCTTAATTCCCTTCAGGATGCGACGGATGCTGCTGCCTGCCCTCCCCCAAGTGATTGGTCACCTGGAGAGACTTAAGTGGTTACCCTTAAGCAGCCCCTGACAAAGGGCACCAGGTGACAGAAGACTTCTTGATCCCTCGCTGCTGGCTAAGAGTGGCAGCACAGTCCTATATAAGGGCACTCAAGAGCCTCATGAGAAGTCCTTACAGTTGCTCAGTTCAAGAAAGGCTCCTGGGTAGGCTGCAAAAGACGACCCCTGTGGCCATCCATGGGCACAGAGAGGGAGGAAGGGGTTGGTACCAGTGCCATCAGTGTGTACCACTGTTTTACATCGTTTAACACTCACAAAGAAAGTGTTTATTGCTCATCCATTTGCAGCTCACTATGTGGTCAAGTACCAGCTTTTTTCAGTCTGCTAAATTACCTGATGAAACTTTTGATTTAAAGAATAGAGCTGGGAGCTCAGGCAAGCTGGGCTCTTACCAGTCAGCTAGATTTGCTGCCACATATGAGTGACAAGATATTTATGCTGATAGGTCAACAGACAGACAGATTCATTAATTTTCTTCTCCCTTGACCCTGTGCCATCCACAGCCACTGGAGTGAATGTTCATTTCTATACCACTGTCATACTAACTACTGCTCCAGTTTTAGTATTCTTTTGAACCCCAAGAACAATGTGCACAAGGCTCAAATCCATCCCGCTCCTCCATGGCTAAGTAGGGCCATTAGACAGGAGAAACAATAGAAACTCAGCGGGTGCTCTTGTTTGCTCCCTGCATGGCCCCACACAAAGACAAAAAAGCAAGGAGGGCTGGATGGTCCAGGGATGGGTATTGGATACCCTGATGCACTCATTTTCCCAGCATCCCCAGATGACAAAGGAATAGAGGTTTTGCATAGGCCTGCAGAGGCTACATCAGTCACTGGGCACAGGACCTCATTGTCTGGTTTGTTTTGTTTCCCTGAACAATATGTCATATATTTACTTTCCTCTTGGAGGGCTGATGCTCACATAAAATCATCACCACGTTATGCCAAAATGTCAGCATGCCACATTGCCACATCTCCACATGAGTCTGCCTCATGGGCCCCCACTAGGATTTCTGCACCCAATCATTTCCCATAAGCAGTGTTTGCAGGATGCAAGATCTTCTTAAAATAGGACAAACCCAGAAATCCTGGAGCCGGTGGCAGCCCTCGTTCAAGCCTCTGCCTTGAGTGACTCCATCTGGACAATCCAGGACTGCTTTTGATTGGCTGTGGAAGCAGCTGGTCCTGGTTAAAACCCTTTTTTACTAGAAATAAATATAAATGCTAGGGATATAAGTCAGGAAGGTCTTTCCAGTCATTAGCAAGTTTTACCTCTGGTGAAAGGATTTCCAAGTGGATTTTCTTACTTAAGTGGCTGGATGTATTTTAAACTCTTACCAGTGGGCAGCTCTGAGATGTTTGCTGCTGCCTTGCTGCAGCTGGCCCTGGTGCACAAGCAGGTGCAAGTCCACTGAGTCTCACAGAATTTTTCCTGCCAGCACTGGCCTATACATCTCTCCAGAAATTCAGCCCTGGACGTTTAACAGCTTCTGCCCAACACCAGACTACCAGAAGAGTGAGGAATGCAGAAGAGCTCAGCAAACACCGGGTGCAGCCACAATTCCTTGATGGCAGGACACCTCCCGCCACGAGGGATCAGCCCCAAGCCCCGCTGGGATGATGGCATCTCATCAGCTTCCTGTGCCTGCGGGGTTGTGTGCCATGCACCTCTGACCACTACAGAAGTTATTCCCAACTCTGCTCTGCTCTCCCCTCTGTCCTCTGGGACAGGCTGCACAGTGGCTGCACTGAGGCCGTACTCTGGGTTTTGCTCTGCCAGCTCTCACATGCCAGAGGTCTGAGGCCTCCTCCTCTGGCTGTCTGAAGCGAGCACCACAATGCTGGGCCCCTACCAAACATCCCGTGGGCTCGGGATGGGGACGGGAGAGGAGGGACTGGCAACACAAGCAGAGTGTGGATCCACGCCACTCCCCAGGGGAAGGGTTAAAACTGCCTCTTACTGTTTTTTCTGTGACAGATCTCTTTACTCAGTGCTATATAATATAGCCCCAAACATATTCTAAGTAGCCAAGGGCTGCCTGGCCATCTGTTTGAAGACACAGACCTTCTGATGCAGGAGTCCCCCAAGCCTGGCCCATGGGACATTTACTATGGAGCCTGCAAAGGGAGTTCTTCCCCTTTAAGAAGGCAGCCTGTACTTGTTTTGTTATGCTGCTTCTGGCCACTGTCCCATCCATGAATGTTGATCCATACATGACTTGTATATGAAACAAAACGTGGGAACTTCTGCTCCAAGTGAGAAATCTCCCCTCCAACTCTCCCCTGCCAATCATATCCACAACTCTCCGACTTAAAATAAAGAGAAATATTTGATCATGTCCCAGATAACTACTCTCAATTCTTGCCATAGCTTCCAGAGGTGATTTTATGAGCAATCCCAGTTTTATCCAGCTATGTTGGGTAAAAGTGCCAAACAACTGCATGACTTTGTGTCTTTCAAAGCTAATTAGGCTTTTACAGGTGCATTTACAAATGCTATCCATGGCCTGCACTAAATTAATTAAGAAACAGACCCACATAGGTGAAATATATGCATATCCCTAAGTATGTTTGTATTACGTTTCATTTTATGTATTTATTCAAATTTAAAGCAAAGGCATCTTTCAAAGGCTCTAGGCACAACAAATTATACTGCAAATGCAGTCAAACAAAATCCCAGCAGTACTGAAATCACTTCCTCTGGAGGAACTCAGCTGGCCCAGAGCTGCTCACTTCCTCCATGAGAAGACAGTCCTGTAACTTCCCCGTGCTATATTTTTTCACTTTCTCATATCCCCAGATGCTGTTTTCCCTCCCCTGAGATGCCCCTGACACCTAGAGAGATCCACTTTTCTCTCTCTGTGCCAGCTTAGCAGGGAAAGTGTTCTGAAGCAGCCAAAAAGAAACCCGAGATTTGCCAAGGCAGAGCAGCACATAGGCAAGAATTCACTTCTCCTTGCTCGTCCTGTCGGGGGCTGCAGGCTAGGGGGGGCCCAACCTCGATGCTCATCAAAGTGGCCCCTCAAAGAGGGGCAACCCCCTGAAACAAGCAGAATGTTGAGGTGTCCCATCCCACAAGTCCCTGTAAGGAACCTTGCCCCATGCTCATGGAGTGATAAACTGCAGGCAGTGTCTTTGTGTTCATAAAACATGAAATGCCCTAAAACATGCAAAGTATCTATGGGTGAGTAAAATAAAAGGGAACCAAAAATGCCACAAACTGCCCTGATGCCTGTGACCCACAGGAATCCCAGCACCACGCATACACCTGTCCCTGGTAGCGAGGACCTGATGCCACTTCCCCAGGCATACAGAAACCACAGCATTAAAGAAAAAGGTGAAATCGGTGGGGTTAGTGGTTTGATTTTTTTTTTTAAATAAAGACGCTTTTTCATATTTTCTTTACTGTTTAACTCTGCTCCACACCCCGGCAGCAGGTTTCTGCCGAGGCACAGCCCCGTGCTGCGCGGCTGTGCTGACAGGGCGCTGGGCTGGGGTAGAGGTTTGGAGCTGCTGTGGCATCTGGCACGAAAAAATGTCCCGGGAAGCTGTTACATTAAATGGCCAAATCGATTTATTGAATGGCAGGTGTTAGCTACAAACAGATGGAGAACATAAAGGCATAAGCAGGCATTTGTATGGAAAAGAAGCCATCGATTTGTAGCGGGAGACTCAATGGTGATCGTTACAGCCTTTAACAGAAATGTGCTTTTTTTTCACGGGCCGGGCGCGGGGCGGCTCTGGGACGAGCGGGCCNTTTGCAAATCCCCCCTCCTTCTGTGCGAATCGGGAAACATTTCCAAACATTTGTACCCCAAATCGACCACATTAACACCCCTCCGAGCGGCGCTCCCTGGAGGGATGCTCCACGCTACGGGCATTTAGGCAGAAACAAAACAAGCAAGGGAGATTTTTTTTCTCTCTCTTCTTTTCTATCTTTTTTTTTTT